>DVQK01000087.1:0-15794 GCA_018231685.1 Heliconius clysonymus
AAATCAATAATCATGTATTTTAAGCGGGCGAAGCCGTGGGCGAGCCGCTAGTTGAAAATATAACGATAGAAACAAATATTATTTATTTTATATAAACCATTTTGCCTGAATGAAATAAACTCTCTTTCCCGCCTGGGATTGCCGATTATTTTCGAGGACCATAAGCGTACGATTATTGTGGGTTCGATTTCCACTCGGGTTAATGAAATATTTAATATTTTCATTTCTTCACTCTGCAAACGAGGCAAAGTGCTGCGTTGTGTTTCGCGACTCAACACGCAAATCCTCTAGAAGTAAGTGGAGAGTGGGAAATGGATGCTTATTAATGAGGACGGAGGACTTATTATAGGTTCCCAGGATTACTTCGCCTACCCTGCTATATGCAGGACATGGAGAGATAGTAAAAAAAAGGTATCTATATTATTGATGGTATTTTTTTCAGCTTCACGCTGTATTCCGCACATAGAAAAGTAGACAGAGGGAACCTAGTTTTATTACACTTCGTCCCCCACGCACCGCACAGTTTTCTAGAAATTGCGTGTAGAGTGGTGGAACTCAACGCCGAGTCTTGTTTACCAGAGAGGGGAAACGAAAGTAATTGAACCCCGCGACGGTCTCCGGAATATATTTTATATAATGAAATTAAATGCTACGCACACTATCATTTGTTTGATACACACATACATTTATGTATAAAATGACATATGTTGCTATGGCAACACGTATTTTACGCGTCAACAGGTCCTCTAGTACAAATAAAATGTATTATGATTGGTAAATAAATAGTAAACAAAATAAAAATAAAAAACAAGTGCTACAAATATTACAGTTTAATTAAAAACATAGAGGCCGTCGTGGCGCAGTGATTGTAATCGCGACGGCTGTGGGTTCAAATCAAACTCAGAGGAATGAAAGCTCTTAAAACATTCCGTTCCCCATTTTCCACTATATATTGAGTCCCTTTGCCTCGTTACCTGAGCGAGAAAATCAAAATATTAAGTAAAATGGGAAATGGAACCCACAGCCGTCGCGTTTACTATCACACGCTTGGGCCCCTGCACAACGACGCCCTCAATGTTAATATAATAACAATATATATTCTCTGAAAGCCAGTGGGTCCTAGAAGGAAGAATTCCTAAAAGGAGGGATCCTCTGGAAGCCATTGGACCGTAGTGCTATGGCCCCTGACTGTAAGCATGTCGGTCGTGGATTCGATCCCCACCTCGGGATTTATGGGAATTGACACTATAACCATTACTCAAAGTCAATAACTATTCGCTGTCGTAATACATGTTATATATTAATCTATATGAGCTAATCATAACTGATTCATAGTTTCAGAGAAATTTAACACATATAACATAAGTAATTTAAATTTACAATTCGCTACACTTTTCCTCTTATTATTTTTCCCCTTTTATCAATTTCACACCGCACACAGCAGGGTAGGCAGAGGGTACCTAGTGCAAGACACTCCCTTCCCAATTTGCCATCGAATTCTGGAGGTAAAGCGTGTTGAGTGGCGGAACTCAACGCTGCTCTTTGCCTCGATAATAGAGCGGAGGGATGATAATATTAATTTAAATAAATGTTTAATTTCCTTGGGTGGCGAACCCACGACCAGTCGCGTTTACAGTCATACACTTGTAACCCTGCGCCACGACTGGCCTCAAGACTTTTATACATGTAAGTATGTAATACACATAAATATATAAGACTTGTATACATGTCAATACGTGTACATATGAAGCAACTAAGGATGTTACAATGAGAATGAAGAACAACGTGTTCGGTAGTTGTGGCTGTCGAGAAAGTGAGTGACGAAATTAAAAAAAAAAAATTGAGTTTTACGCAGCGAGAGTGAGTGATAAGAGAGGCAGGAGAGAACTCGGTTTAATATCATGAGAACCCTCCGCCACGAGGAAGGCATGTATGTGTGGGTTGATAATAGTGGGCCAGGTATAAGTGGTATGCAGAGACCGGCTCTGGCTATCTCGTGAGGAATAAAGCTCAAAGTTTCGTCAAAACTCAAAAAATTCGTCAAAATTGTGATAGTGATATAGGTTATATAAATTTTCAAAAAGGTGCCCGCAAATGAAAAAGGTGAGGATCTTTTGCGGAGGCGACCAAGAAAAGAAAATATTAAATAACTCGAATTCCCAGGAGGGAATCAAACCCACAAACGTCGTGATTACAGTCACACGCTTGTGGTGCCACAAGGACCTCAGCACAACACTACTAATGCCCCCCAAAAATCCCCTAAAATAACCGTAACCCCTCATTCCACCCCTCCCTTTTACCCCATAAGGGCCACGCCTTACGGAAGCAAATCTAACGATTATACTAACAATGAACTATCGTGTAACATCCAAGAGTTATTGATTTTCCACAATGTGCCTCAGATTGCGCAGGTAGCGCTGTAGGGTGACCATGGGCGCGTGGTCTGGGAGATGACAGCGATGGCGCCCTCTGGGAAAAGCTTTTGTAGGACATTGTGATAATTATGATATTTTTGCAGTATAAACTTCAAGGACAGTATAGATTTCATTAGTTTTAGAGATATTAATTAGGAGTGGGTGGTGACCTGGTGACAATGAAAACAGCACTCCGCTAGATGGAGAAATTATAAATAATTTATAATTATTAAACTGTGGTTTAAGATTTGATTTCATTTAGGGGGATACACTTGAAATTTAAATAATAAAAAAATATATATTTTGTCCTACATAACTTGTTTACCCCATTGAGTATACCTACCCCATAACAAAATCTGTTTCCTCGATGTATATAAAATAAAATTTGAGTCATAAAAAACCCTGGTTCAAGTATGTATGTATATAAAAGCGGACAACGAAGTGTTTTAACACTCGCCTCCTTCCCCGCTTTACAAAATACTCTATAAAAAAATAACTATTCCCTAAAAAGTCCCACAAAAGCTATCTTCATGGGCACTGTCCGTAGACATCGATTTAGTCTAGAACCTAAGCTATATATTATAGCTATAGCACTGGAGCTAAAATATTAAATCGTGTTTCAGTCTCTAACGCTATATTTGCTTTTATGATTTACTTACAATATTGATGTACTTGAAATGCCACTATTTAGTGACTTAGAGACTTAGTGTCGTGTCACTCAACTTACCTTTTTTATATCTTGTTTAGCTTTAAGAATTAGGTATTCAGTTACAGCTTCTCGCTTTTCCCGCAAAGTAGGGTAGGCAGAGGGATCTAGTGTTAAGACACTCCGTTCCCCACTACCTGAACAATTTTCGAGATATTGCAATATCTTCGTCAATATTTTTTCTTTTTCTTAGCATTATAAATGTTTTATTATATTATTTATATTATCTTCATCACTTTGCAGACTTGCTAGATTAACACTATTATAAATATATAATAAAACAACCTTTTCGTGACACCGTCTAGGCGCAGGGGTACAAAGGGGTAAACGTGCGACTGTGAGCGTCACGGACTCGATTCCCACTCGAGGGAATCAAATATATTTTTTTTATTTCCTCACTCTAGTGACGAGGCAAAGAAAGGCGTTAAAAACAATACAACGAAAAGTTACGTACGGAGTGTCTTAATACTAGGTTCCCAGGTTCCCTCTGCCTAACCTGCTATGTGCGGAATGCAACGTGAAGAAAAAAATATATAAAAGGAGTTTTCTATGATATATAACATATTCTAAATGCGCGAGGGAGCTCTGACCGCAGGTACAGTGATTAAGGTGATATAAATATAGTATTCCTCGAAAAATTTATTCTCCAATAAAAAAATTTTTTTTTCAACTCCATCCAGTAATTCCAGAGTTCCTGAGATTAGCGCGATCAAACAAACTGTTCAGCTTTATTATATTAGAATAGATTTCACCTGCGCAAGTGTTGAACACGCTACCATAAAAAAAAATACAACATCAAACACCATATCAAAAGCATTAAAATCTAAAGTTGAATAGCATTTTGTTATTACTGCGTCGTTATATAGCCGCTATCAGTAAGTGATAACCGCTTGATCCCGAGAATCTTCGTGTCGTCTCCGCCCATTGGGAGGCAAGCCCAGTGAGGCAGTCAGAACCTAGTGTTAAGACACTCCGTTCTTTTCTTTCTGCCCGAATTATCAACTCTACGCTACCAGAGCAGTGTCATGTCACTTAGGCTACTGTATTTATATGTTAATTAGAGGTCAACCTTGGCAATGGCCACAAGCGTGCGAGTGTAGATGCGACAGGTAGTGGGTCCGTCGAGGAAATGATACATTTCATATTAATTGCCCCGCTCTGGTTCTGTACTCAACACGCAATGCCTCTAGAAATCAGCGGGTAGTGTGGAACGGAAGTGTCTTAATGGGAATCGTAATATCTTAGCACTATGTTCCCAGGATCCTTCTTTTTCCCAGGATACATCTTTATGTATCCCCACAGGGTGACGTTAAAAAAAATATTATTTTAATTAATTAGATCTAAAAACTTCTGTTTCAGCTTCCCACTATATCCCGCAGAGCCAAAGGGAACCTAATGTTGGGACACTCCTCCTCCAGAAGACAGTGAAGAAGAAGAGTTTTTTAATTCTTCGCCAAGTTTTCGAGATATTGTGTGTTTGAAGTCGGAACTCAACGAAATGTTATTTGATCTTAACTTGGGGGATGAGTCACTTAACACGCAACGTTTCGAATTTGTGTGCGAAGTGTAGAAGTAGGTGTTTTAAAAACCTTAAGCACTTTTTCAAGTAGAAAAAAAATTAAAGAAATTAAAAAACGTGACCTCCTTATTTTAGATTCCCGTTGTATCCTGCACATAGGAGGGGAAGGCAGAGGGAACCTGGGTACCTACTCGACAAGTTTCCGACAAATTCCCGGGGCATTGCGTGTTGAGTGGCGGAACTCAACGCTGCGCTTTGCCGCATTATTAGAACGAGGAAATGTAAATATTTCATATTTTATTTCCCCGAGTGGAAATGGAACCCACAACCGTCACACCCTTGTGCCACCCGGTCACGGCAGCCGGAAGTGTCCATCTCTTGTATTTAGTTATATTATTTATATATAGATACTTCAGTATATGTATACGTTTGAACCTATTTTTGTTGTTATTGAACTTATTTTGATGAAACTTTGATCTTTGATGAGATTTTGAAGTTTTGAGAAAAATGCTTATTATTTTTTAATAATTTAAGTCAAGTTAATCTTTATAAACTACGAAATAATATTCATTTATTCTTTTAATTGCCTCATAAGTTAAAGGAAAATGGAAAAGTACAACGAACAATTATATTAACCAAACCAATATGTATGTCTCAGAGGGGTCGTGCGGGTTCCTATATTCCTAAGATCTCACTACTACTTCAATACTTGGTATCTTTTTTTTTCTATTTCCCGCAAACCGTAGTGTTGAAACACTTTGTAAACACACGCGACCATTGTGGGTTTGATTTCCACTCAGGGGATGAATTATTGAATATTTTAATTTCCTCGCACTGGTAACAAGGCAAGGTGTGGTGTTGAGTTCTGCTACTACCTCGCAATGCCTCGAGAAACGACGAGCCTTAACATTAGATTCCTTCTCATCCTGCTGTATGCGGGATAGAGCGTGAAACTAAATTGAAAAAAAAATTATCGATTTTGAACACACTACCAATATTATCACAAAGTTTTGTATTCGTAAAGACTTTACAGAATAACAAAAGCAGAAAGTAGATATATATATAGCAATAATTTGTTTAAAGAATCACTAATATCAAATGTATTAGGTAAAAGATATACGCATTTGTTTTGTTTTCAAAATTAGTTTAATCAGGTTTTAACCAATTTAAAAAAAAGAGTTATTAGTTTTCACATATATGTATGTGTGTAAGTATGTATGTATGTCGGTGTCCTGTGACATCGTTGGAATGGAGTAATAAATATAACCCAATTAGTATGATGACCTATTTAGTGTTCCAAGCACGTGTGCTGAGTTTATAGTAGGTATATGTTGGTACGTTTGTCCATCTATTTCTCGGAAAGTAAAAGTGTGAGAATTGCAGCACATAATACGAAATTTCTAAAATTTAAGCGTGAAGTGGAGAACGATGATTGTTAACACTAGATACTCTCTGCGTATCACTAACAGTACTAAGAGGACTGTATTTTTAGAAATAAAGCGTGTAGCTAAAGCAATAAAACATGCCCAAATACAAAATACAATTAGTACTAAGTATAAGAGATAGTACGAGTTCTGCGAAATTCGCAACAATGTGTGACACCGACAGTCACTTCCTGGAACTTGTTCTAATCTGTTATATAGTTCTATATAATGATTATTTATTCTGCTTAAAGATAATTAGTAGATTGTTATAGTAATTTAAAAAGTGCTGTCGACCGCAACCCTCACGACTCGACTTCTATCAATACCGTTGATAGTGGAATAAGCTTCGCTATACCTACTAGTCTATCTCTGTCTGTCTACAATACGCTGTACAGATCGAGTGTCACTCAAACGCAAAACAAACTTATAATACACCCAAATGATACAGAATGTTTACATATATTGTAATCAATAGAATTCAACCCATGAACTAAATATATAATTGAGTCAAATCATATGAGCTTAAATTCGAGTGGCTCACTAGTAACCTCTGAAGAGTTTCACCAGTCAGGTCCTGGCTCCATCATCAGACCAGCTTGATGATACCTTATTATCGTATTGTCACCTGCTACGTATTGCTGCGAAGTTTCCTGGTGAAACCATTATTACAAGTTTGTTAAAAATATACATTGTAAAAGATGATGGCTTCACGCTGTATCCCGCACACAGCAGGGTAGACAGAGGGAACCTAGTGTTAAGACATTCCGTTCCCCATTGTGTTGCGGAACTCAACGCCGCGCGTTGCGTCCACACCAGAGCGAAGAAACTAAAATATTAAATATTTTATTTCCTCGAGTCGGAATCGAACCCACAAGCTGTTGCGTTTACTGTCACACCTTGTGCCCCTGCGCCACGATAGGACATATAATGATTGGTGAAAATTTAAGATGCTTGAGCTTGCGACTATTGCAAAGAATAACAATTCCCAATACGATCACAGACATCTTGAATACAATAATACTAGTTTTTACTTGCGACCTTGCCCGCGTCGTCAAATTGACATTACTAAGAGTACAGTTTTTGCAACTTTTTTGTTATTAGGCCACTCCTATAACCCGTAGCGTGATATGGTATAATAAAAAGATTTATTCAATTCGTAACAGTAGTTCCTGAGATTACGGCGTTCAACCGAACACACTCTTCAGTTTTATAATATTGGCATAGATAACCCCACGTCCACGTGTACTCGTATGAGGCCACTCTCGTATTACTCGTGCCTATTGTTCAAATAAAGTGATCAGCACGATAAGAAAAATGCCAACATTTAAATTTAGATTCATTAAGATTTGACGTTTATTTTTGTTTTATTATCACGGCTTGTAACTGATAATGTGGGTTCTATTCCCGGTTGTGACAAAAAATATTATTTTATTTAAGTTATGACAAAAGTTGACCTTATGGGCAAAATATCTTTAAAGGCCAATTAGTAAATTATTCAAAAATACGTATTTTTTTTCTATATGTATATTTTAATTGAGTTGTGACCTAAATTGTACCTATGAAAATCACCGTTAGAAGTTATCCTTACAGGTGACCAAAAAAAATATGGTATCGTACAATACAAAAGACAGATTCTTTTTGTTTAACGTTTTGTATTGAATTAGGTCACTTCCTATCAATTTGTAAATAATTACAATCATGGCGCAGAGGCACAAAGTGTGATTGTAAACGCGACCGGTTATGAGTTCGATCCCCGTTCGACGGAATGAAATATTTATTTAAATTTATTTATTTCCATTTATTCGCTCTGGTATCGAGGCTAAGCGCGGTGTTGAGTTACGCCACTCAACACGCATTGCCTCCGGAATTCGGTGGAAAGTGGGGAAGGGAATATCTTAAAACTAGGTTCCTTCTTCTCTTCACATCCCGCACACAGAAGGTTGCTGTGTGTGGGATACAGCGTGAAGCTTCTGTCACTTAACGTTACGCAATGTTTTACAATTCGCAGTACGTAGAAATGGAGTGTCTTAAAATATTAAGACACTCCATTTCCTGAATATCCTCCTGAATATAGTTGGGCAAAAGGAATCTAATAAGATTCCTTTTGCCCAACTATATTCAGGATAAAATGTAAAATAAAAAAGTATGTTCATGTCTAAATTTAAATTTAAAAATCCATTATAAATGCATTATTCATGGTCTAAACAATCAATGAGAATAGTTGAAAAATAACGAAAATTTTATCTCAATCATATTTAATTACGTTTTACAACCCCACTAAATCAAGGACGTACATAAAGAGTACCGGAGCCAGCGTCGTGCCTTGCGAGACTCCAACCAAAAAAAAAACAAATAAACACGACGCGAGAGTCGCCCGCTTATCAATTATTCTTCAGCCGGTTCTTGCTTGTAAATGAAATGATTGTCATGCGATTTTAAAGCTTATTTTTATATAAGTTAAGGGTAAAAATGGTGTTAGTTCATGTCGAAAGCCTGGTTGAGAAAGGGTGTGTGTAGTTGCTATGTGCGCTGCCTTGAGTGAATTAATTGTGACCCTTATTTTTTAAGCTTTCTTCATAAACATCTGTTCGCTTTTATCTTCAATGTTGTAAATTCACATTTTATATACGTTTTCGAGATAAAATTACTTAGAAATGTAGTTTAAATAATTATGTGTATGTATGGAAAGTTTAACTTGTATAAGAAAAATAACTTCTTAATTCACCTTGGGATAGTTGAGTTGAATTTTACGTGGAATTATATTGCAAAGGTCGCAGCTTTGAATCGAGATTGAAAGATTTGAGCTAAAACAGAAATACAATTGAAAAACTGAACCCCTTTTTATTTAAAATTTAGAAAATAAGAAGCGAAACATAAAAAAATTATGTCATATAAGGATCCTCGTGGTGTAAAATTGTTTCATCAGCCGAGATGGTTTGTGGGATGATTCTTAGTCGGGGGAATAAATTATTTGTATTTCCTTGTTTATAATTCCACAATTCAACACACAATGTCTCAGAAATTTGACGGAGAGTAGGGAACAGAGTGTCCTCACTCTAGGTTCGCTTTACCTATTCGGCTACATGCGGGATAAAGCGTGAAGCTGAAAAATAATAATGACAATATAAAAAAAAAGTCTGACTGGCATTATACATATCACTAGTGGAACATAATATGTTCATACATGCTTATTTTGCAAAAGTGATCATGATGAGTAGTGATATCATACATTGATTTATTATGTTTAAATCATTATATTTATCTTCTAAAAACGACTCATCGCTCCGTACGTACGATGTAATCATGTCAATCAAATGACTTCGTTCCCTGTTTTACACGCTCAATCCCGCATACAGCAGGCTTTGTGGGAGAGAACACCTAGTGTTAAGACACTCTGTTTTCCAATGCGCCCGCTAGAATTTGGAACTTTGCGTATTGCCTATTCAGTGAAGAATTTCAACAACATATTTTGACTTCCCAAAGAGAAGAAATGAAAACAAAGCATTCCCTCGAATGGACACAACCGTCACCTTCAAAGCCAGACCCCCAGCCTGTTCTGCTGCACCACGAAGGCCTCAACAACACATAAAACAATCAGAAACAATGAAAGTACCTACATAAAGTAACAGTAGAACAGGAGAAAATATGGAACAAACTGTTATATATATACATCTTAAGTCATTAGCTTAGGGTTGCAGAGAGGGTTGAAATTTTGGGGCATTAATTTTCAGTGAAGCATTACACCCGTTTAAGTCAACTGCCAAAAATGATACGAGCTTTGAGCACCCTTACACAGTAAACAGCAGGAGGGGGTTACTTAGGAGAAATATGTAACATACATACACTTGTACACTTGTTACAAGTCAAACATCGATTAATTTTATATATTTTTAGGGTGAAGATTTAAATAGGTGTTGACTTCCGCCCATCAACACACTATACCTCGAAAATGGGATGGAAAGTTGGCAACGGAATGTCTAAACACGAGGCTCCCTCTGCCACCCTGCTATATGCGGAACAGGATACAGCGTGAAACTGAAACATAGCACGACGACGTGGCAACTCGACTTGAGTCTTAAATCTAAACAAGATATACAGAAGGATATTTTTTTAAGCTTCACACTGCATCTCGCACATAGCAGGGTAGGCATAAAGGGTAAGAAACATGGGAACCTAGTGTTAAAACACTCTGTTCCCCACTAATACACTAAGTTCACCGGAAGAAAACATTGAGCGCTGAGTGGTGGAACTCAACGCCACGCTAACCATGTTACCAGAGAAATGAAAATATTAAATATCTTTTAAACATTTTTAAAGTGTTATTCCACACTTAGGAAAGAAAAATACTTATTTAGAAAACGTATAAAAATTTTCTGGTCGGTTTCCAGGAGGCGCGGGTTCGAATCCTGCTGCGTTCAAAATTTTTATACGTTTTCTAAATAAGTATATTAAATATTTAATTCTCCAAGGAATCGAACCCGCACTCCTCGCGTTTACAGTCGCACGCTGCCTCTGCGCCACGGCGGCCTCGTTTAAAACTTCTAAAGCCTTATTCAATATAAAAGCTAGACAATTGTATTTGAACCCAGACTTACGTCTACGCACACACGCACATACATATATAGACACACACATACATCATAAGAACAGCCTTCGGAGTTCAATGACCGACCATCTGGTGAACATTAGTGCGAGTTTTAGCGGATACTAGATATTAGTCTAGTCTAATAAGATTTTTGATTTTCGCGATTTTTACACATTTTAAATGAACCTATTTTACCGGATTAATCGCGTATATTTAGTATTATACATTTCGGACAGTATGCAGTAGGCCGTGGTCACACGTGGTGGTAGACCGAGGTGGCATCCGTCTGTCAGTTGACACAACGGTCTGTCAGTTGAGTACCCACTACCCACGACACACGACGGACAACTGCAAAAATATTTGTCTTTGAATGAAAATTTAAGCGTGTCGAAAAGTCGTCGGGTTTCAAATGCGATTAATTGGGTTAAAATTCCCTTTAAAATTAGTCTAGTTTAGCTTAGTTTCGATTTCGTTGTGTCGTGGGTCCTGCCTATAGTAGAGTAGAGAACTTAATGTTACTGATTTAACATTAAGTTCGCGCTCTCTGTTCTGTACTTAATAGAGATATTATATGCTGGCGGAACTTATCGCCGCGCTTTGAATGGGAAAGAAGTAGATTTTAAATGTGAAATCTCTATAATTTACACTGATTTTGACTGTAAGTGCGACTGTAGTAAGTTCGGCTCCCACTTAAGTAATGCATTATTTTTATTTCTTCGCTCTGGTAGCGTGGCTCGAAAATTAAGCGGCGCTTGGAGAAAAGACTGTCACAACACAATGTTCTAGTTCCAGTGATAGGCAGAGGTAGTGTTAAAACAGTCCGTTCCCATTTTGATTACTCTGTTCCGTCTTGAGTAGCGGAACTCAACGCTGCGCTTTACCTCGTATTTCATTTTCAATTTCATTATTTGGTTCTTACTGTATACTCGAAAAATAAGAAAGGAAGTTCGCAAAAATAAAATAAAAAAATAAATAAAAAGAAACATGTAAAGCTTTAATTTTCTTACACTTTACTCGTATTTAATGCAAACCTTAGACACTTATGACGTGAGAAATCTGCAAACATTTAGTCTGCATCGTTTTTTTTTTTTCATTATATATTCAATATACTTTACAATATACAAAAATATTTCCAAATTCTTAGCCATACATACTCGTACTTTAATATGAAAAAACCAGCATTAATTAATGATGTAGTACTCACCACATCACATGTCCAGCAGCCATTACATACCTTGAAGCAAAAAAGGGAAACATTAATTGAAGTATTGAAGCCACTGCTGCTACGTTTCCACTAATAACCATTCATATTAAGCTGGAAATGTATTATTTTATGTTTTTCTTACAACTTACAATGAAAAATAAATATGAGCTTGTTAAATACTATATTTTTCCTACAGCTTCACCCATCACAAGGAACTATTGTGTATGACATATGTGATATGACACATTCTAAGTGCGAGAGGCAGCTCTGATCGAGGTACAGGGTCTTCCTCAATAAATGGATTATACAAAGGAAAATATATTTAAAATGCTTATAATTAGTGCATTCAAGATTATTATATAACTTTACTCGATCGTCGTGAACCTCTTAAATTTAAAATTTCCAAGCAAATAAAAAATAAAAAATTGAAAAGTCACAATACTTCTACTCAACTAAATATTAAATATATTGTATAAACTTTAAATAAATAAAAAATCACCCCGCTTATACGCTTCGATAGCATCCCGCTATCAATCACGCCACACCTCAGACTGAGACAGATCGGTTGAGAATGTTTCCGTCTCGTTCGCACTCGCACAATACCCTATATCTGTCTTTCTCTAGTAGACGGAATATCAAAATTTGGCCGGAATTAAATTTGGGTTCCTTATACATTAGATATAGTCCTGTCTGGGTTTACAAGCAATTTCACGCTTTATCCCGGGCAGAGAGAAGAAGGCTTGGTGGTGTCAGGACACTCCGATCTCAACAATCTACCCGAATTTACGAGTTTACTTATAATATTAAAAACAATACACGTTGAGGCCGTCGTGGCGCAGCGCCACAAACGTGCGCGACGTTGAGTCCCGCCATACAACGCACATACCAACGAACGCAGTACTCTACTACGATACATTTGTCGTATTTTATTATTGACTGAGTCCTTCCTTAAAATAAATAAATAAAAATATTATAAGAAATACAAAAAATGCTTAAAGTTCCATCATTATCATCAGCTCCTTACCACTGGGAGTAATAAACATAATATATCGAGACGAACGTAACGAGTTCAAATCCCAAAGTTTTCTAATAGACATACAAGCGTGCGAATTGTAAATGCGACAGGTTATAGTTTCGATTCTCACTTTCCCCGCTCTGGTAACGAAGCAAAGTGCGACGTTGAGTTCCGCCACTCAACACACATACATAATTATTACAAGTGGGTTAAATTCAGTTTCTTAGATTTTCTTACATAGTTACAGGTCGACCTAATAGAAATGTTTTAAAAATGTTATCATATTTGTTGTCTGGATAAATCAAAAGAGAAGTATTAATGACTATGACGTTGTTATAGTATATTTAAGACGTTAGCAATGGTTGTGGTTTCAATTCTAATTAAAGGATATGTTTTTAACTTCATGCATTATCCTGTTAAAGCAGGGTTGGCAGAGAGAACCTAGTGTTAAAACACTCTCCACGCGTCGCTTGATCTTCGAGTAATTGCATGTTGAGTCGTGGAACTCAACTGACTTAGGGAACTGGAGACTCACAAGACAAAGTTATCTCTACATACTTTGTTATATGCAATGAATAAAAGATAAAGAATATATATATATTGAAAAATAAATAATATTTTAGCTCACAAATAACTTAATTACCTTATCGTATAACGATGAATGTAGTAAGCTCGATTCCCACTTGAAGTAATGTCCAAATTGTTCATATTTCAAATATATTTATTTCCTTTTAATTGGTTAACATTAAGTAATATAGAGGCGGCGCAGTGGCACATAGGTCATAGAAAAATTAGTGGGTTCTACTCCCTACTCTGGGGAATCAATTATTTTCAGTTCGTCGCTTTGGTGAGAAGTAAAAGAAGCAACACCATGCTCATGTTCCGCCATTCAACGCGCAACGTCTAGAAAATTGGGCAGAATGTGGGCAACGAACAATCTTAAAACGAGGTTCCCTCTGCCCGCTATATGCGGGATACAGTGTGAAGCTAAAAAAACGATTCAGCTTACTACGCTACCTAACATACCATATAACATATAGTGCCACTTAATAGATAATTTACATAAAAATGACAGAACTAAACAAAAAAATATAAGAAAAATTAAATAACAAAACAAAGCAAATTATAAATGTATAGAAAATTTAAATTACCTTTGTACGAACAAATGAATTAACAAACGAAAAAAAATCGCACCCTTGCCGTGCCATGAAACGAATTAAAAAAAAGCACCGTTTCCCTCCAAAACAGTCTGTCAAAAATAAATCAAACATGGCCGCCATTGGCTGTTACAGAGGATATGTAATGGACGAATTGAAATTGCATGTAAATTTTGAACGAAATATTTCTTGAATTTGAACCTGTACACTGTAGGTACCTCTTGTTGAATCACTATAGAGGTTTACATAAAATTAAGTTAAATACTTTTTATTGTATATCAAAAAAATACACTCGAATTGATAACCTTCTTTTCTTACAGAAGTCGGTCAAAAAGATATATGAGACCGTCGTTGCACAGTAGCATAGCGTTTGATTGTAAACGCGACGGTTGTAGGTTAGATTCCCAATCGGAGGAATAAAGTATTTGATATATTCATATATCCATACAAAGCGAATTTACCCAAAAATGTTTGCAAACACATCAAAATAAATGTTTTAATTAGTTTTAGATTTTTTTATCTTCGCATATAGCAAGGTAGTCGGAATCTAGTGCAAAAAATCCGTTGCTTTTATTTCCGCCCAATTTTCGAGACCTTGCGTGTTAAGTGGCGGCTCTCAACGCAGCGTATTGTCTTGTTAGCAGAGCAAGCAAATGAAAATCATTCATTTCCCCGATTGTGAATCGAACCCACAATCAGTTCACAGATAAACACTGCAACACAATGACTCACTCTGTTTTGAAGAAACAGGACCTTCGGTTGACGAGTCGTGGCCCCCCTGAAGGTACATTTTCTAAACTCTTGCGCATTGTTCATTCGCGCTCGCAACGCAGTCACTACTTGTCGACCGTACTGTACTTTTCTTTAGGTTTTTTCCCTGCGGATTCGAACCTCCGACAGGGCCCCTTAATCCCAAATACTAGATAATAGATAATCTAAATACGGATGTTCCTTATAACCTGAATACCGATATGTAAATACTTCGGCCTTGTATCGATGATTCGATATCGTATCTGATCTACATCTACTATCAATTTTGGCATACTTTCATTTGAAGGACATTTTCAAGTCTATACTAATATTATAAAGCTGGAGTTTGTTTGTTTGTACGCGCTAATCTTAAAAACTATTGATTTGAATTAGATATTTTTTTTTTATGTTGGATAGTTCATTTCTCCAGGCTGGCTATAGTTTATATTATATCACATTTATCTATGCGAGTGTATATGCGTAAATGCAATTAAAAATCTATATATAACCAGATTGCATAGTGTTGTACATATGTATATATATAATTGGCATTTAAGTATGTAATCCTAGTGATGTCCCCTCTCAATGGAAACGCGTAACCAGACACGAATCGATTTTCCAATTAATCGTTATCCGTCAATTGGTACAACGATTACGAGGTTATTTTTAACAATACTTTTTAGTTAATTCTCAATTAAGTTGTTAACTAATGGTAAAGACTAGCTTTTGTTTTCGATTTTTATTATTGTTAAGATTATACAGAATGATTGGTCGATAGACAGAATTACATAGCATAAATCGAAAGAGGATAAATGAAGGATGTTTTTAAATGTTTGGATTTTTTTTGTTTTATTTATATTTATCTATTCTATTTATTTATTAAACACTTTAAACATTTAGAATCTCACCACAGTTATTCCACACTTAGGAAAGAAATTTTTATACGCTTGTTACAACTACGTAGTTTGATGAGAACATATGGCTTAGTGGTCAGAGCGCCTGGTCGGTTTCCAGGAGGCG
>DVQK01000088.1:0-15738 GCA_018231685.1 Heliconius clysonymus
ATCATTGTTTCATATACAAGTTTGAAAGTATTGTAATAAATATTTTTTTAATATCTTACATGTAACTGGATGGATAAGCAGAAGGAGCCTAGTGTTAAAACACTCCACTCCTTCATTGCGTGTTTAGGCAGCGAAACTCAACGCCGCGTTTTGCCTCTACACCAGAACGTAGAAATGTAAATATTTCATTTTGTCGGAGTGGAATCGAACCTACAACATGTCACGTTTACAGTCACACGCTTATACTTTAGTAGTAATTTATCAAATACGCATAAATTTATTTTTATATGATACAGATCGACATACACAATCAGAAGAAATAATCAGAGAACTATCAGCACTTACAGAACTCCTCTCAGTGATGACTTTGGGACAGTTACTGCCTCATCCTTTGAGTCACATATTGGAATTGGCACCGGATTTGACCGCTAATGAGGTAAATTACATTTTTAGACAGTGTACTGTGAGATTCAAATACGAATAGAATTGACTGTGCGCCACGTTCTGACGTCATGGCCAGTTAGGTAGGGTTAGATAAACAAGATATTTCTAAAATAATATTTATTTACAAAAATTGTGCGAAAAATATATTTTTTTATTAATTCTAGAATGGCATCTAGGTCTTTATATCAAAAGCCCTCGTTACGTTTGGGCAAAATATATCCAAGAATAAAAATAACAAGGAAAAGTATTATTTAAAAAAAAACTTAACATTGCTCTAAACTTTTAAATACTATACATATACATACATTGGAAAATAAAATATACAAACGTAATTTCGTAACTGTTTGTTTTAATTTAAACATTTCTATGTGTTAAATTGAAAAAATATGTGGTTTTACACTAGGCGGGTCATGTGACAAGACAATTTATTGACCTCTCTCCATAGAGGTATAAAAATTATGAAATTCGTGTAGCCTTATTCCTTAACAAACTATTTATTATTTTGAAGGCTTTAAAAAACAATTTTTTATTAATTTTTGTCAATGTAAATTAATAAGGAAAATCTTTTTATATTCTAGATTGTCCAAGTGCTACGAGATTGTGTATGGAATTATACGCGGGATCATGTACCATCTCCGGCGCTATTTACTTGTGACTCTACAGGTTAATTTATACATAAAAACTTTTTTTAGCTTTAGATAAGATACTCCGTTCACTATGCATTGCCCAATTCTCGAAACATTGCATGCTTAGTGGCGGAACTCAAGGTCTTGGGTTGAAGTTCTAAGTAATTAATTGCTTCGAGTATGGATCGAAACAACAACAACTGTTGCATTTTAGACAGGCCTTGTGTTGTTGAACCTTTAATTACATACATACTTAATAAAAAAAACACTCCTTAAGTGCCATGATTTATCCTGTTATCTCCTTGACTTTAAATGGAACAAAACCTCTGATTTTCTTTGAATCTCTGGAATAAAGTAACTTATCACTCTATAAATAATATTATCTTAAATTAATAATAATTTAGATTATAAATATTTCAGTCAACATATTTTTTTAACCATTGCTATAATTTTATAGGTCTTCATTGGCGTGACCCTGCAACTTGCAAGCCACCAACTACATATACAGATACGTTACGACTAATCATACAAAAAAGAATATCGAAGCTGGGACACCTCTATCCCATCATGTTCTTAAATCTTGAAAAAGATAACTAAGTTATATTTTATATTGATCATATCTTTGTAAATATTAATTATAAGAAAGAATAAAGTGCCTATGAAATTGTACACGTCTCTTAATTAGTAAACATATAAATAAAAAAAAAAATGTATATATTAAAATAATTAAATGAATATAAAATATCTAGTTCCATATTTCGATTTAAATAATTAGTAAAAAGACAAAAATACTGTCAGAATCAATCAAGTCTACTTTAATCAGTTATATTTCAAAAGTGTACTAAACAGTTTTTAGAATTATTAAAAATAATACCAATAAAACATTCATTACCATAATTAATATTTTTTTTATTTGCATTACACACTAGTTACTTTATATTATCTGTATTCGACTAATGTCAAAGTCAAAATAACATGTTTAAAGTTTAAACGTCATTTCTGGAGTTGAAAACATCAAACAATTCGGAATCGCAGGCCTCTTCAATTTTTTTTTCAAGTGATAATATTTAAAAAAAAAACCTATAGTAAGATATTTTGTGGTATTGTACTGTATTTCAAAAGCAAATCATGACCGAAGAAACACCTAAGCCAGTATGCCTTATAATACTAGGTTAGTATTTCTACAGTTTTACTTGGCTAATAATATATTAAATTTGAAAAATACTGACATTTATATTTCAAGGCATGGCTGGAGCTGGTAAAACTTCCTTTACAAGACGACTTGCAGGAAGGGTTATAAATGGTGCCAGACCGTATTTAGTAAATTTAGATCCAGCTTGTCGAGAGGTTCCATATCCTGCTAATATAGGTAATTAAGAATTATCATGAAGAAATTTTATATAACAAATATATCTTTATTTAAATACGCTAAATAAAAGCACATATTTTATATGAATGGTAAAATAATATAAAAATGTCACTATTTTCTAATTCTGTTTCTAGATATAAGAGATACAGTGAATTATAAGGAAGTTATGAAACAGTATGGACTAGGACCCAATGGTGGTATTGTTACTGCACTCAATTTATTTTCTACAAAATTTGGACAAGTTGTAGATTTAATAGAGAAAGCTGGAAAAAAACATAAATACTGTGTTATTGACACACCAGGTGCGGGCTAGCAACTTTTTGTTAAAATTAATTTGTCCACCATTAATTCACGGTTTTATTTTGCAAAAATTGTTTAGAATTCTTTACATGTTATCCTGCTTAGCAGCATAGAATTTGCTATTAATAGACTCCTTTTCCTATTTCCGACATGAGTTCATGAGGCTTCATATTAAGTAACAAAGCAACACTGCACTTTTCTGACTAGAAAAAACAAATGAAAATAAATCATTCCTTCAAGTGTCTATTGAACCCACAACTTTAACAATTATACTTACAGGACAAATAGAAGTATTTACATGGTCAGCCTCAGGTACCATAGTGACGGAGACACTAGCATCCTCCTGCCCCACAGTCATAGTATATGTAATGGACACAGTTAGGAGTGTATCACCCGTCACATTTATGTCCAATATGCTGTACGCTTGTTCTATACTTTATAAGACAAGATTGCCTTTTATTGTGGTTATGAATAAAGTGAGTTAAATATATGATAAATATATTTACTTTTAACTTATATTTTTTAATATGATCTTTTATAAAGTGTTACATTAGTATCTTTCTTTTAAATTTGTTACATTCTAAGGTACAAAAATACAGATTAGCCAATGATTATTAAAGATACTAATTCAAATGCAACAACAAGAGACAAATCAATAATTTGAATTATTGAAGATATTAATTCAAATTATTGATTTGTCTCTTGTTGTTGCAGTAGGACAGTATGTTACTGTAAATACAATAGTTGAAGGTTCAATCACCACATGGGGGAAAGAATTAATGTCATTTCCTTGCGATGGCAAAACAAACACAGAGTTGAGTGCTACCACTCAACACCAAATGTCTCAGATATGTCTAAACACTAGGTTCTCTCCAGCTATAAGCGGAATAAAGTATCTCAAAAAATGTAAAAATTTAAATTGATTTACAAAAAATCTGTGTTATTGATATAAACAAATTCATGTTGTTAGTTTGATTAAATTTATTAGAGAATAATTTAAAATTAAAAAGTTATTTATGAATTTTATTATTATCTAAACTTAAACATAGATAATTTATGAATCTCAGACAGATGTAGTAAACAACAGCTATGCAGTTGAATGGATGAGAGATTTTGAAGCATTCCAAGATGCTCTGGATGCTGATGGTGATGGGGAAGGCAGTACATATGTAGGCAATCTAACAAGGTCAATGTCACTAGCGCTTGATTCATTTTACTCGGATTTGAGGTGTTGTGGTGTTAGTTCACATACAGGAGAGGTATTTTTTGTTTTGTGTTGTTTTTTAGCTTCACAATGTCTCTGGCATATAGCATGGTAGACAGAGGGAATAAAGTCTTAAGACTCCCCACTTTCTGATGAATTTTGCGTGAAGCAACATTGCTTATTCTTGTTGCCAGAGTAAAGTAAAATAAAATAATTAAATTATTCATTTAATCCTACTAAAATTAAAGTGTGATAGTTTGTGACAATCAATATTTGTTCCACATTAACCCAAAACCTCTAAGCGGATTTAAGATGAAACTTTACAGTAATAAAGCTTATACATTAGAATAAAACAATGGGAACAATTTGTGTAAAGATTTTGTATAATTTTCGCTATAATATAATAATAGATGTAAAAGCTGCTCATAATTTATTATTTTGTTGTTCTTCTTTTTTATTATTATCTCTATGAATGTTTGATTCTTTTGCAAACTATAAAAAAACATTGCGTCATTTATTGTCCTCTGTTACTTGTTCTTTTATAAAAGAACTAATTACAATGTACTCATTGTTCTCATATGATTAAAGGTAAATTGAAATTTATTATTTTTTAGGGTATAGATGATTTTTTCAAGTTGGTTGATGATGCAGCAGAAGAATATGAAAAGTAAAGTATAATTTATATAAGTAAAATATAAAATATTGTTATCTTAAAGATTTTTTATTTATTTTACAATCTATTTCTTTTATAGTGTAGCTTAAGTTTATTTAAAATAGCATTTATAGTTATATTTTTATTTTGGCATAAATTATTTCTATAGTTATTTACATTTTTGTAGAGAATACAAAGCTGATTGGCTTAAAATGAGGGAAGAAAAATTGGAAGAACAAAAAAAGAAAGAGGAGGAAATTAAAAAGGGGGTTAAAGGTATTTTTCTCATTTTTTTGTTTTCCACAGTAATCCGCATATAGCAGTGTAGGCAGAGAGTATCTAGTGTTAAGACACTCCATTCTCTACTTTCTAAGAATAAGAAATATTGTGTTGAGTGGTATTTATCTTAATTTAAAAGTTATCATTTCATAAATGATATGTGTTAATTTGTAACACTTACTTTTGGATAATTAAGAAAGAGCAAACAAATATTTTAATATTTACTTTGCTTTACCTTGGTTTTTTACATACAAGCTACAGACTTTTGTGTCAAAATTCCATTTCAAAACGTTTGGCGGTAAATGTGATTTTTTTGGTTCCATCCCCACTTGGCGGAATCATTGGTTTTAAATTATTTTTATGCTTTAAATGCAGCGTTGTTTTCCGCCACTCAACATGTCAAAAATAGGGCAGTGCGTGTGAATGGAGTGTCCTGTGTCTATCCTTCTATATAGGTGTCTTTATCTTGACCACTTTAAGTGAAAGCACAGTTTTAATTACGCTTTAAAGCGTAATATAATTTTGCTAAAAAATTAAAAAGTAATTTTATCAAACAGTATAAATAATAAAATCATTGATGTAATTAATATAAAACGCCATTTGTTAAGAATGACATAAACAAACACTAACCTTTTAAAGTGGCAACGTCGCACACTCCTCATTCATGAAATCGAGTCGTTGGTAATTGCGGTGAGTTGGACGTAGTTTAGGTTTATTATAAAGAATAAATAATTGCCAAAAACTGCTTGCAATACAAAAAAGTATATTTCTAATATGCTTATTTGTAGATAAATTTGATTATACACGGTGTTTTTGTAATTACCACTTTAAATGAAACTACTTTATAAAACCTAATACAATTAATTTTTTTCAATTTTTTCAAAATGCGAGTGGATTATTTTTCCAAAGAAAATTATTAATAAAATTATCGTTTTAATATAAGACGCCATTTTCTCAGACACATAGTGCTTGCATTTCTTCAGGAACGGAGTACCCTCTTCCCTAAGGTGTTGCTGTAAAATCCAATAGAGCTAACAGCAATAACCTCATGTTCGAAAAAAAAAATACGCCTCATTCCGAAATCGAGTCGTAGGTGTTGGCGGCAAAGTTCAAAGTTGATTAACCTTTAGTAGTATTTTTGTAGTAGTATGTGTTTACGTTATTGGTATTTATTCTAGTACTGCATCACACGTATAGTTTATATAGTTTGGATAAGCATCGTGAAATGAAAAAAAAATCTTACGTTGTTACTATTGCGGTATCTTGATAAATTTTTTTTGGTATGGGTTTGAAATATTTTACCCTATATGCTGTTCCCGGAAAAGGAGCGCAAGCGCTCCCACCCTATATATATTTTTTTATAATACATTCTGTTATTGTAAATTTTCTTTCCTTGTAGGTGATGACACAGTTATGGATAAAAAGAAACTAATAGAGGAGGTGATGGGTGGTCGTGAAATATCCGACATGTATTTAAAACACCCCGGAAATGAAAGTTCTAGTGACGACGAAGGTGTTGAAACTCATGTTGAAATAGGTAAGAATTTTTTATAACTTCATACTGTATCCCGCATATAGCAGGGTAGGCAGAGGGAAACTACTGTTAACCACTTTCCGCTCTAGATAACTTTTCCACGAGAGTGTGTTGAGGGTCGGAAGATAATGACACGCCGCCGTGTTATTGTTTTCACAGCAAAGAAATAAAGATAATTCATTCCCGAGTGGAAACCGAACCCGCAACCATCGCGTTTACAGTCATACTGTGTCGATGCGTCATGTTTTATAATATAGTAGCTTTAGAAAAAATATATTATCAATATAACTAAATTTCTACCAGATTTGATGGTCTAGTTATTTTTTTAATAATTTTATTTTAACTTGTAGATGATAAAAAGGAAGATGTCGCAGCCTTTCAAGAATTCATAAACAAACATGTGAAACCTAATGCGGAAAATAAAACGTAATAAAACACATTTATGTATATACTATTTAATTTGTAAGTACTTTTAAGCAAGAAAATTTTATAAATATCATGAATGTTTGTTATTTATTTCTAAATCACAGATACATTATCTAAAATATTGATACATATTAAAAAGTATACAGTAAAAATTGGTCCTTAATCCCATTTTTTATTACCAAACATATAATTATAAGTTAGTATGATAATTTATAAATCATGTAAAATTTAATTTAAAGTTTATTGAACAAAGAAGGTTTTAATGTAATATAAATGTAAGAACACATTATGAAAGGAAATAAACTTCTAAATACTATCTATTTTACTATGCTAATAATATTTTAAAATGTTCAAAGGGTTTTTTTAGCTTTACGCTGCTGTATCCCGCACAGCAGGGAATACAGAGCCAACCTGGAAACCTAGTGTTAAGACACTCTGTTCTCATCGAGACATTTACTTTAACCAAATTCCGCCGAATTCTGGAGGCATTACGTGTTGGGTGGCGAAACTCAACGCCGCGCTTTTCCTCCACACCAGAACGAAGAAATGGAAATATAAATTTAAATAGATATTTCATTTCCTCGAGTGGCGATCGAACCCACAACCGTCGGGTTACAGTCTATTTGTAATCAAAAAAAACAATAAATGAATTTATAGCCTAGTTAAGTACTATTTATTATTTATTTGTAATTGTATTATCTAAAATAATATATAACTGAGATATTGCTAGGAACTATATTATAGAGATATTGCTTCCACAGAATATTTAAAAAATTAAAAGCACCAAATATTTTAAATAAGACAAAAGCTTTAAATCAAATTTGTAAACGTAATGTAAAAGTACTTAGTAATTATAAATAAGTTATTATTAAACAAAAAAATAATAAATCGAAATTTAACAACCATAAGGTGAAAATTACAATTTAATTATAATTAGTTACCACTGATGTAATATTTTTCACTACAAGATATAGAATAATTTAGTGATGTTGGATTTCAGTGTCATAATTTTTTTTATTTACTATTTTTTTTTTCATATGTAAACATAATATTATTATAATTTATTGCTATTATTTATCGAAGTTAATGTAGTATTACGTCCAGCACGTTCTAATTCCGCGTCTTGAAGCATCCAAGCGGGGCGGTAAGATGTAGCATTGATATCTTTGTAAGCTAACGATGGATTTGGTAGAGTATTGTGTACACTGCCTATTGATGTGTATCTGAAATTAAATATTCATTTTAATAAAAATTAAGCCCTCGTGCCGCTGTGGCACAGCGTGGTTAGTTTCTATTCGCGGTATAAATGATTTAATATTTCAGTTGCCTCGCTTACCGTACCAAGACAAAGTGCGGCGTTGAGATCCGCTACTCAATATGCTACCGTCTCGAAAATTAGGCCGAAAGTCTGGAACGGAGTGTCGTGTGATACAGAATGTTTTTGTCTACACCACTTAGATTAAAAGCACAGTTAACTACTATATTAAAGCCAAAACAAAAAACTTCTACAATTAAAACAAAAAACATGCCAAAAATAAAAAAGCGATTTTTTCAAACTAAATAAATAATAAGAACATCTTCGTAAAATGAAACGCGTTTTGTTAAGAATGACGCACACAGACACAAACCTATCAAAGCGACAACATCGCACACGCCTCATTCACGAAATCGAGTCTTAGGTATTGGCGGCGAAGTTGAACGTTGTTTAGGTTTATTATAGAAAATAGGTAATTGCGTAAAATAGTACGAGATATTCCTTTCTCGTTCTGGTATGTTTTTTGAGAATGAAAAGTAGGTAGATCGGCAACGCTTAGTAGTATTTTTGTAGTAATAGGTAGGGTAACGATATTGATAGCTATTCGTAACTGCGTTAAATGTAATACAGTACGTATAAAAATCGTTAAACGAAAAAAATATCCTCTAAACTGTTGGTGAATCTTGATATTTTTTTTGAAAATTTTATAATCATTAAATTATAAATAGAATTTTAAATAAAAAGGTTTCAAATATTTTATTCTGTATGCTGCTCTCGCTGCAAAGGAGCGCAGACGATTCCATTCTGTATATATAAAACCGAGAACAAAAGCTTATATTTTTATATAGTTTGTATTTGTACAAACTATATAAAAATAAAAGATTTCATTGTTTTATATGTATATTTTGTTGTTATATTATATTGTTTTGGCGCTAGTGGCGCAGGGGCACAAAACGTGACAGTAAGTGCGACTGGATGTGGGTTCGATCTCCACTCGAGGACATAAAATATTAATTTGAATTCATTTCTTTTCCATTTCTGGTGTCGAGGCCAAGCACACCACAAGCAATGCCTCCAAAATTCGGCTGAAAGTGGGGAACGGAGTGTCTTAAAAATATATGCTTCATGTTTTATCCCTTATGTAGCAGGGTAGGCACAGGGAACATAGTGTCAAGATACTCCGTTCTTCGCTTTCCACTCGAATCTGGGGCAACGTATGATGAATGCTGGAATACAATTCCTTATTTTGTCTATTTTCATTAATTTCCCCGAGTGGGAATTCACAAGCTTAATAAGCGTTAGAGTAAGGTGCTGCCCCACTGCAATATTCTCATTAAGTAAGACACTTCCGTTCTTCCACTTCCACTTTGTGCCCAATTTGCGGGACTTAACGCCGTGCTTTGCTTCGTTACCAGAGCGAGGAAATCAAAATATTATATATATCATTTCCTAAAGTAACTCGAGGTATCGAACCCATCGGAAGATGGGTAGAAGGAATTCTACCCTTTTATATAATATATCTATAACGTTAATTGAAAATCATTTTGCGTAAAATTTTTAAATAAAAATTATCTTACCCTATCTCATATAAGCTACAATAAGGCAATTTTCTTTGTAAAATATAACTCCATATTTGATGGTAACTCCAATTAAGTAATGGCGATACTCTTACTACTTGAGGCCAGTTAGAATCTGTTTTCTGAAAAAAAAAAACAAACTTATATTAATTGATTAATTACTTCATTGCTTTAGTTACAATACAAAAATATTGTAACGACGCATTTTTTCTTTTATAAATCGACATTTAAAAAAAAAAATAAGAATTCTGTAGTTTAAGAACAATTGTTTTTATAATAAGGAATTTTGCTGATTTTTAAGCTTTACACTGTATCCTGCTTATAGTATGGTAGACAAAGAGAACGATTTTTCGAGGCATTGCGTGTTTTGTATAGAAACTCAACTATTACGAGCGAGGTAATAATAAAAATATTATATAATTCATTTCTCCGACTCGAACCCACGACCGTAGCGTTTACACGATTGTGTCACTTCGAAACGACGACCTCAACGTTAAATTTCTCCCGCATTTCATAGGTGAAGTTCTCTCTTAGGTGCTATGACAATCCATTTTCAACCTTCCAGCCATTTCTACCATGGAAAGCTCAAAACAAAATAACAAGAATTTCATGTACCTGCATAAATTTTAAATCCTTACTGTAAGGATCCGTCCGTCTCGTGCCTAACAGACATGCTTTTAATTTGTCATCTTGTTCTAATATTCTTTGCAACGTCGTCTTCATTTCACCTTCCATGACTTTTAATTTGATATTATAATATTGTTCCACTTCTCTCACAAAAGTTTCTATTTCTTTAAATGGACCTATTGTTCTTATATAAACTACTTTTAATTCAGTTTCAATATTGTCACAATTGTAAATATCTTTTAGAATGTCCAATGTGATATCTAATAGCACAGTGCAATCTTTTCCTCCATTGAATGATAAAAAAATCTCATTTAGTTGAAATTTTTGGAAGCAATCTCGTAATACCTGGAATTTTAAATATACATGAACACACACGCACACCTAGCTTAGCTTAAGTCAAGTATTTTTTATACAAATAAAAAAATACAGTGTCGAGTGGTTTTTTTAATCACAACTGAAATGACAAAAAAAAATTGAAAAAAAAAAATCTGCAAAATGCATTACAAGAGGCACTACAAAATGCATTACATTATAATATAACACTTATAATAGTTTTATCTAATATTCAAATAATATAACTAAAATCCTTAGGAAACATAATCATGTTAAAATTCAAACCTTTTTCGATTCTCCTAAAACTTTGCTGAAGTCTTCAAGCTCCATGTTTAGTTTTTTGTTTTATAATATTATGACTGAAACAAAAGAAAACATAATTGTTGACTTTATACTAAATTTTAAAATATTTTACTTGAAATTGACAAAGTATGAACATACCTATTTAATTATTTTTCATTATTTTATTGTTAAGTTAAAGAAAATTATGTATGCAATTACGTAGGTTTAAGAAAAATTTAAGAAAAAATATATTATTGAAATGTTTATATGAAACATATATTTATACTGTAGTGGTACATCGTGGTGGTGGTTTTTTTACACAATATTAGTACTGTTGATAGTATTTTTTTTATGAAAAAAGACAAGGCAAACAAGCGTACGGTTCACTTGATAGTAAATGATCACCGTCGCCCACGACCCCGTGTAACACCAAAGGAGCTACAGGTGCGTTGCTGGCCTTTTAGGTGGAGATAGATTCGCTTTTTGAAGATACCCAAGTCGTACCGACCTGGAAACACTGCTGCAGGTAGGCCATTCCACAGTTGCGTGACGCGTGGAAGAAAGTTCCTACGAAACCGCACAGAAGTGGAGTGCCACATATCCAGGTGGTGTGGATGGCATTTAAGTTTGTAACATACTGTGCGTTTAGAGAATTCGCCAACAGGTAACAGGTCAAACAATTCCCCAGAACACTTCCAATGATAAATGCAGTAGAGAATCCACAACAAGCAGACATTTTTACATTTTACGCAATCAAATGATATAAAAAAAAAAATCATTTCCATTTCCTTGTAATGTATGGTTAGTTATTAATAGTTTATTATCATCATTTTCAAAAATAAATTTTAAATTGAATAAGATTCTGATAAATCTTTAACTAGATGATATATTCATTTACATTTTATAAAACATTTGCAGATTAAAAAAACATTATATTTCAAAATATTTTATTTGTAATAAAAACTAATACAAAATGTATGGGTTGTTCTCTTAAAGAACATATTGCCTTAAATAATTTACAATTGAAATTTTTATTTTTCATCCCTTTCACATATTTTCTTATTTGGTGGCTCATCTATTTTATTTTCAAGATTTTGATAAAATAATATTTCTTTAGTCAATTTTAAACTAACTCTCATCATCTCCTTTTTGGGAGATACATTTCGTACATTAAATATTCCAATAATATTTGAAGATACATCCATTTCCATATTTTCATTGACCATCTGTTTTGCAACTGAACATAGATCCTCTCCAATGGCAAAACAATATACATGCACTATAACATCGAAATCAAATTTTTCTTTAAGATGTATTCTATTAATAAGTCCCTTAAAGTGTATTAAAAACTCTACTGCCATTGCTGGTAAGTTCATGGTTATATGAATTTTCCCACTTTCTAATTTTTTATTACCTAAACAGCAATCAATTATAAAGTATTTAAAAATGTCACATATAAAATCTTTACCATCTTTACAGTGTGTTTTAAAGAAATCTAAATCAAGTTTATTTATTTCTGCATTATGGTTTAGCCATTTAAATGATTCTGGGTTTAAATCATTTGCATAGACCCTACAGCCTCTTTTTGCAGCTGGTATTGCAAATGGCCCTACACCACAAAAGATATCAAATAATACATCTTCAGGATTAAGTAAATTTATTATTCTTTCATGTTCCTGGCATAAGCGTGGATTCCAATACACTTTAGAAAAATCAAATTCAAATCTACATCCATTCTCTTTAACATTGACCATAAAATCCTCATCACCTGCTATTACTTCCATACTAAAATTTCTGTATGTATTGTCAATAATATTATTTTTATTTACAACAGTACGGCATAGTTTTATTTTATCTACTAAAACTTGACCAATAAGGTGGCGGTATTCTAATAAATGATCTTTTAAATTTAAATGTATTATATGACCGATCTGAGAGAAACCACTTACTGTTTCTTCATCTTCAGGTAAAACAGCTTTGAATATAGCATCATATTTAAAGTGGTCATACAAGAGTTGAAATTTTCTCATTTCTAGTTGGCTTTCATTGACATTGTATTTTTTGAGCAAAATGCGGTCATTTTCAGCTATATCCAGCCATTTTGTAACTTGTTCTGGATTTAAATAGACACATTTATTATAACTTGGTTGACTTGCATCTTCTACATTATGCACAGCTCTAAATTTTTCAAGTTTTAATAAATAATGTTTACATATTGGAATCACTTTAGACACTTGGTCTCCTAGCACTGTTAAAACTGGTACTGTAATATCACGCACGAATTTGTCACGATCCACACTTTTCATTCCTCGAACACCGATTGGTACTAACAATGAATTTGATGAAGACGACATTGTAACTTTGAATACCTTAAAATTTATACGATTTTGAGCGAAATTCAACGGAAAGTACACATTTTTCATACTAACCTATTCCAAGTTAAAATTTTTTGCTGAATCAATAATTTAAGTTGCAATTAACATTAAATATAAAGTGTGAATATAAAATCTTGATATTTTTAATTTAATTTAATTGAGAGGAAAATAATTTTACAAATAAGGTTCACGCAGTCGTACGCTCGATTTGTATTGAAGTTGAAGAATGTCTGACATTGTCACTTTGACAGTTAATGTCAAATGTACAAACGTAGCAATACGAATCGTTTAGGAAAACATACCGGTAAATAAAATATTTTTTAATATTTGAGTATTTATACAATATCATTAATAAAATGTTATCGATTTTTTTATTTAAGACTAATACTGATTTCAGCATATTAAATTGTACTATTAAAACCTAATAATACAAACATATTTTTAATGCTTTTTTTTAACTAAAGACATGTACCATAATACTCCATTAAAACAGTATACGAGGAGTGATCCAAAAGTAATGATAAACTAAGTAAAATACAGTGTTAACAGTTCATAAAGTAATTTATTTTTCTTCATAGTCTCCTTACAAGTCAGTACATTTAGGGGTCGTTCAAGTATTACGTAAGCAGTTTTTTTGCAATTATTGACCACCCCCTCCCCTATGTCATCAAAAATGAGCAATCCTCTTAAAAATATTTCATTGAACACGTCAAAAATAAGCAAACCCTAGACCCCCCCGCCCCCCTACAATGCTTACGTAATACTTGAACGGTCCCAAATTACATCAATCAGGATAGGCAGAGAGAACCCAGTGTTCAGATATTCCTTCCCCCACTTTCCCCCGAATAGCCGGACCATTTTTGTCTTGCTTGAGACATTTGTATTTTGGGCTAAAAATCATAATTTAGTTTTTTAAATTTTTGTATTTAATTTTAAGCATTAAATCAAAATTATTGTTATTCTGTACTCGTTGCATATGCATTTAAAAATAAATATCATCACTTCATTTTTTTTTAAAATTAGAATAAATAAATGAGTTTAACCTTCTAAGTATATTATAAAATAGTTTCGTGTAAGAAATTCGTGTATGTAGATTTCCATCAGTTTTGTTCATATCAGATCCAACACGATTATTACTATTTCGTTGCATTCTTAGTATATGATCACGAAGTTTATAGATTTATGTTGTAATTGTTGTTTGGATGTTAGAAATCACGTACCTTAGCGTTTTACTGTACATTGGAAAAAAAAATTTTTTGTATCTTCACGCTGTATCCTGAGCATATCAGGGTAGGCAGAGAGAACCTGAAATCCTTATGTAGACACTCCGTTTCCCACTTTCTGCCTAATTTAGAAACAATATACTGTAAATGTAAGTAAAAAGAATTAGCATTAATCCATCAATCAAATTTTTAAGAGCTTCTAGGAACGCTACCACTATTTATATTAAGAAGAAACGTTAATAAATAACTGTCCATTTTTTTAGGGCAATCGCCACTTGTCTCTAATAGATTAATTTCTGTTTGCTAAAAAGTAGTCGTGAATTTCTTATTCTTTCGACACCATTTTTTTTTGTTACTTAAATATATTCGATGTTTTACTTTCATTAGAGTCGTCGTGGTGCAGTGGAATATAGCGTCTGACCGTAAGCGTGATGGTTGTGGGTTCAATCTCAATGATTATATTCAATAGATTTTTATTTTTCCATTGTGGTATATCAAGCGCGGCGTTCAGTTCCATCATCGACAATGAAAAAAAAATAGGTGAAAAAAAGGGAAGCTGATAGGTAGAATGATATCTTTACAAATATAGCTAAATAGTATATAGACTCTTACTGTCTTATTAGTTATTACTTGGCTTTTGACCTATACCTACTAAATATTTTTAAATAAGTAAGTTTATAGAGAGGCCGCTCGTGGTGCAGAGGCACAAAGTGTGACTGTAAAATCGAACCCACAACCAGTCGGGTTGTGGGTTCGATTCCCACTCGAGGAAATTAAATATTTATTTACATTTCTTCGTTCTGGTGTCGAGGCAAAGCACGGTGTTGAATTCCGCCACTCAACACGCAATGACTCTGCTGATTTTTTTTTAATATGGTGTTTTTATAAAAATCATCAATCAACTCTCAATTACTATTTTAATTATTACTTTTTCTAAGTCGTAACATTAGAAGACAATTATCTGTATACTCTTCTAGTATATCAATAAATTAAATGTAATGTTAACTTATTAATAAACTTCAAACTGCCCATTTCATGCAGACGATAGTATATGAATATAATAAATATTATTACCGATTCCGGTGAATGCAATGTAGCGACTTCCTTATTTCCCGTAATCGGTACTAAATTACCGTTATTAATTTGTATTACGTTATTTAGCCTTTTAAATGGCGAATATCGTAAAAACTTCAATTGATATGCACTTAAATTCGCTTCAAGAGTTAAAATTT
>DVQK01000089.1:0-15723 GCA_018231685.1 Heliconius clysonymus
AAGTCTATTCGCCAATCCATCAATATGGGGTCCCCACTGTAATTTGGAGTCTATGGTGATACCGAGAAACAATTTACGAGAACAATATTACAATGAAAACCACAACAAAGCTTAATAAATACTAAAGAACAAAACGTTCGCGGTAAAAATAGAAAGCGAACGCGACAAGTGAAGGACGCACCTCGCCCTCTGTTCCCGTCCCGCTCACTCTCACACTACGTACACAGGCGGGACAGAGATGGAGTCTAATAAACGTTGAAATTATGAAATACTATTTATAGCATCGCACGCGAGCGACTTAACGTGCCTCCTCCAAATTTATTGATGGAAAAATGAAGAAGAAAATATATTTTTCCCAAAGTCAAGGAAGTAAGTGGATTCTATTTCCACAATGCGGATATGGATTCTACTTCTCATCGTCTCTGTGTATGATAAATGTAAATCCTTCACTCGTTCTCCCAATCGAACCCACAAGGCGGTGCCACTAGGCCACGACGGCCTGTTTTTGTTTTAAATATGAGTGTTTAACTCTGGATGTAAAGGAAAGGTACGTTTTAGCATTATTTAACATATACAAAATCAAAACAAAATTGCTTAAGCAACACTATTATTCATATAACATAGAATATGATGAAGCGGAAGTACCTAAAACGATTATACCCACGTGTTAGTCAAATTTCATTTATAAAAGTGAGAAACGTATACCACGTCCAATAATCGTAAATCTCGTGGAAGCTAAAAATGGAAGGGCATAAAACCCAACTGGCCGCTCCACATCCCGAAACACCACTATTCAGCTAAAACTGTTTATTCTACGAGGCGGCCGTCTATTTCTAACGGGCTAAATGCAGCCGCAGGAAACATTGCTACTATTACTTCGATAAATACGATTAAGTGGTTTTTTTCTCAGCGTAATATATTCACGGTGTATCCCGCAAATAGCAGGAAAGACAGGGAGAAAATAGGGTAAAGACACTGTGTGGTGTAAGGTGAAGACCTTCCGCCTGTTTTTCGAGACAATGTGTGAGGACAAGTCTTGTTACAATAGCGAGAAAACCCCTGGTATAGCCCATTTCCACGAGAGGGAATCGAATCCACAACCGTCGAGATTTTACAATCAGACGCTGTTTCACTGCGCCACGATGGTGCTATGGTACAAAAAATTTTATATTGTTTAATTTGCTTTGAATACTGAAAAAATACAAGCTACAATTTCTGTCTAAGTAACTTATAATATACATATGTATAGTTACTTAAGTTGTGGCTCGAAAAGTAGATGACGACGATATGAATGTAGAGGTACTAGTTTGTGAATGTAATTATTAATTGATGGTATCTCATCTTTCAATCTACGTAGTACGGCCCAAAATCACTTCGCGATCACGTATTGGCAACGTGGTGGTAAATTCGCCAAGCAATGTGAGGCACTTCCGGCCGCTATTACTGGACAGCGGGACTATTAAATGTATTCGGAGATACATTGGATTACTTTTTCGCCCTCCTATAAATTGGCACGTCAAATGTTTAAATATTTTATATAAATTGTGATAGTTAATAGTTTCATTAAAATAAAATATTCTTTTCAAGCTAACACGTTCAATTATCAATATTAAAACATGTTATAACTAATATTCTTACTTTAATAATAATAGTAGGTACATAACTTTAAAAAAAAATTATAAATTTTTAAATATAAGTATATTTACCACTACCACTACTTCCATATTTAGTAATCAAAATCATCAAAAAAAATATGGCGGACAAAATCATGTAATCATAATGTTATTAAAAAAAAAACTTTCAAAAGTAGGACTAAAAATTAGATCAAGTAAAAATAACACACACAACATGTGGTGTTGTTGATAGTAATTAAATAGCACACTATTGAGTATAGAGCATCGTGGTTAGGTGGACCTTGCTGAATTTAATATTGCTGTGCTCGTGAGATCCTATTTGAAAGAGTGTTATAATTAGAGAACAGAGTGTTTTAACATTAGGTTTCCTTTGCCTTCCCTGATATATGCGGGATAGAGCATGAAGCTTAAAAAATATACTTTTGTAACCTGATCGTGAAACGTCATTGATAATCAAGACGTTTCAGGATGAGGGTACAGCAATCCAGTAAGTAAAGTATCGCTAAATGAATAGAAATTTTGAGTATAAGGGCAAAGATAATGTATTTAAAAATAAAAGGGAAAAAAGAAATATGAGAACAGTACGCTATACTAGCGTTGTTACTACAACAGAAGTACAATCATATTAAAATATAACATTAATCGAAACATTCGAAGCCGGATAATGGTCAGATGTGAGCCATAACTCACGACATCTAGTTTTGGAGTGAACTGCGCAGGAGTGAATCACGTCTATAATTAGCTAGCTATAATTAGTTTACTGTACAAAGACTAGAGCCGCCGCAAGGATTCCGGTATTATTGAGTCACATGTGACTCTTTGTCTTTGAGTTTACTTTTTGTTTTGGTACCATCTATATGATGGTATCCTTCTGCTGGCATATTTATTATGGTACACAAGCTACGATTATTATATCTTAAGTCTTTATTTTAGCACAAAACTGTCATTGATTTGTACAGATAAACTACCGCTACTACTACTTCTACTAAGACCCGCGGTCTCATAATCTTTGTTTACAAGACATGGATCAATGACCTAAAACTATTGACACTAGTATGAGGCGTCTAAAGAAAAACGTAAATGTTTACATTTGTTTAGTCAAATACGACCCCGCTAGTTTTTGTGGACCTGTCTCTCAACCTGCCGCCGCCGACGTACACCGCGATCTCCCCCGCTTGGAGTGTCTCCTATAAACAGATGTACGCATTCCTATCGACCTATTTATATCTCGCACCTAATTCTGGATACAACCAATAAACTGTCACAGCTCACACGTTTTTCTCGTTGTAACACACTTTTATTGGGTTGCTACTGAATTTAGATTAACACTGGCAAACAGTAAATGAACGTAGTTAGTTACCAAAAACTTTTCATTTCGTACAAAATTATTTGTTGAGTTTCAATTTATCAACTTAAGATTATATTTATCAGTAAAATCCTAGAAACAACTACTTTATTTTGGAAAAACTTGTAACATCATCCAGATACTATTAATTTATTTAAAACTATCGGTGTGGAGTTACCATGGTTCAGCATCAGCTTTTTCATCTCATAAATACAATACTATATATTATTTCGTAATGCATGATTTATTTATGATAATACTCTGGTTTTCTTTATAGATTACCAACCTTAGATATCAAGTTATGTATTCATGCATTTTTAAAAGATAAATAATAATAATCGATGTATTTTATTTTTACCATTTTGATAGCTGAATTTAATCACAGTTACAGATACAATTTTTATTTCCGTAACTTCCTTCAACTCAAACATTGTCCACAAATCTTCGCGAAAAAAAACGAGTACCTTTTTGGAAATGGATAAAAATGTTAAACGTAGCGAGAATAAAACTCGCGCATCATGGAGTTCACATATATTTCTTTAAAAAAAATAATTAATTTCCTAAACCATAAGACGTGTATGTTTTTTTTTATTTGATCTTTACGCTGTATCGATATAACAGGGTAGGCCGAGGGTACCTAACGACAATCCGTTCCCCACTGCTCGATTAATGTTGGACACATTTTGCGTGTTGTGTGGCGGAATCCAACACTTACATCAGAACGTAAAAATCCATTCTCATAAGCGAGACTCCAACTCGCAAGTGTCACTTTTACAGACACTACGCCGCTTCGCCACATAACTTAGCATTATTTTTTTTCCATTTCAAAATTGTAGCACTATTATATTAGTAACAAAGTAGCTGTTAAGTAGGTAGGTATATATATTAGGTGAGAAGGGTGTTCGCCCGTCGCTCCCACTCGTCCATCAGAGGGGTACGCAGGCTATTTTTGACCAACAAAGGCTGAAACAAGTTGCTTGCCGACACAAACTCTAAAAATAGTCCGTTCGATACTTTCTCACTCGCGGGCTATTCTTGGCGTTGGTTATACAAGGGGCTATTTTGGAACCCTTTTTGTTTAGTTGTTGCACGTATAATATCAAATGGGTTAAGCCCGATTGAGTTCAGAGTAACAAGTGTTACTACAATTATAGTAGTTTGGAAATAAAACTGTTACTATATTATTTATATTTAATTACAATTTAAATGTTTTGATGATTATTGTAATGCTAAGTGTTAGTGTCTAATATAGATACCTGCGTATTTATGTTTCTTTTTTTATTATTGTTATTACATATACCACTATAATTTTAATACAGATACCTATGTTAACTATTTTACAAAAAAATATTGAATTACTTCATTCAAAAGATAATCTATCAATACAATTTGCGTACCTAGAGATATGTTCTTTGTGCCTGGACTTTAGTTTTGAATAGATCGTGTAAACGTTTTTTTTTTTTAACTTTCCATTAATTATTTGTTAATATATTAATATTTTTGGGTGGGCAGGGACCACCCAGCCTATTCCTACTATTCCTACATCCATGACAATTTCTAAGTTCTAACACACAGTAAAATAATATTAAGAAAATTTACAACTGGTTCATTAAGTAAATTCGATCAGACCTTGCTCATAAATAAAATGTTTCCAAGCTACCTCCGCTCTGCCTCGCTGCGTAGCAAACATTACCGTTCGCGAATTTTTAATGTATGTAATTAGATAAGAAATGGTTGCGTTTGAAAGCAATTGATCAATAATAATAAGGCGGGTAATGTTATCTAAATTTAGTCAAGGCTGGAGCGGCCGCGTCTGCGCCGCGTGACTGACTCTCTATATTTAGATCCCTATTGACGGTTCCTCTTGCTGGAGTGCGAGGGCGTGCGAGGGCGTGCCAAACAAACAATCAAATTGGAGGGCTTACATGGCTTAATTGTTTAATTTAACAGGAACAGTGACAATATGAACACTTGTTGGGATTATGTTGTATATAACGCAGAAAATTTGCCATTGAACAATAAAACAGAATATTTCAAATTAAATTTACCAGTTTATATGTATACAATAGCCTAAATAATAATATGCAAAAACTACGAAGCACAAAAAAGTCAGTCATTCACAATTCAAAGTCAGTCACTTTGAGACCATTCGCGGTGCAGGGGCCCGATTCGATTCCTATCGGAGGAAATGAAATAGTTAATATTTTTATTTCCTCGCTCTGGTTCTCTCTGGAGACAAAGCGCAACGTTGAGCCACTGAAACCGCAACGCCTCCACAGTTCGGCGGAAAGTGGGGAGCAGAGTCTTAGCACTAGCAAATCATAGAATGCATATATTTACTTACAAACACCAGCCACAACGTCGCCGTGCAGCGCGGCCGGTCGAACACAATACAACTAACCAGTTATCGTGGCTATTAATAGATAATTATCAAGTTGTAAACAAGGCAGTGTGAGGCAATAATCTGGTCAAGTGGGAGACGGACCTTGGATACGCATTACCGCTATCTGTTTGAGGAAGCGTTCCGAAAATAGACACCGCCATTGTTCGTTTCGTGTGTAAACCAATTATATCATAACAGTTATGAACTAAATAAGTTAAACGGCGGCAGAAGTACAAAAACACATATGTATGTACATCTGGTTCGGGCTGAAAGCAGATATGAGTTAATTAATTATTATTTATCAAAAATTGGTAGTTTTTTTCGTATTTATATCTTAGGCAGAGGGAACCTAATGTTAATACACTCCGTTCTCCACTTTCCGCCGAGTTCCGGAGACATTGCGTGTTGAGTGGCGGAACTCAACGCCGCGCCTTGCCTCGCCACCAGAGCGTACAAATGGAAGTATTAAATATTTATTATCCTCGAGTGGGGATCGAACCCACAACCAGCCGCATTTACACTCACACGTATGGGTCACTGGAAACTGGGAAGCGTAGTGTCTTAACACTAGGCTCCCTACCCTGCTACATGCGTTATACTGAAAAAATATATATATATATCACGATCACTTAGTTAAATATAGCTCAGGCGTGTACATAATGATGAAAAATTATGTAAGCACACACATATTTGCACAAGACGACACAACACGTTTGTTTAATAGCGTTAAAAATCAAAGGAGGAAAACCGTGCATAAATCTTTCGTAATACATCACTAAGTCTTTGTTAAATAATTGTTTTGGGTGTTGCTTTTTATATAGTTACTTGAAGAACACTGTTGGTTCAATTTACTTTGTGAATCTTATTCTGTATCGAGGTAATATATTGTGTTGGTCATGTGATATTTGTTTAATGTGGTCATTTGATGCAGGACATTAGGAATTAACACTTGAGGCGGATATAAAAGGCCATACATAATATTTTTCCATTTATGTTTTCCTGTCTGTACCATCAATGAAAATAATCAATATAGAAAATAAAAAAATCCGTATAACTGTAGTACCAAGAGAGCGTAGTGGCGCAGTGGGACAGCGGTTGCGGGGTATGTGGCGGTATTATGTTTAAATTATTTTTATTTTCCCACTCAATTTACAGACCAATCTCAAGATATTGCGTGATTAGTAGCGGAGCTCAACAAAGAGTTTCATTCACCAATGCGAGGAAACGTTAATAAATATAATCATTCATACATCCCTCCGACTAGGGAACGAACCCAGAGCCATCGCACTTACTGCCAATGTTATGTCAGTTATTAAATTTGACAATTTTGTATATTGTCGAAATACTAACTATACAAACCATATGTGGCTATTAGTCAAGAAATGATACTGCATATTGAATTACCTGCAAAGATACAAAAAAGATTACTTAATATTTTAAACGAAAAAAAAATGTACTTAAAAGATCTCTAGGACTATAAAAATATTTAAAATTTCATATTACAAAGACTTATAGACCAGTTTGATTAAGATCCTCTTGAATATTTAAAAAGTAGCAATAAAAGAATATTTCCCCGAACAGTAAAACCGTTCCGCGTGGTAATTGCGCGCCCAACACATGTGACGGGAGTTATTTTCGCAACACACAAATAGAATATCCGCGTACGAAACACTCTATACTGTTTCTGCGCTAAAAATATTATATATTATTCCGTCCGGATAGGGATTAATAAAAATAATTTAATAATAAACAAATCCTCACATTGTCTTCAACATTACTAGTTAAGTGAGGAAACTCAACGCCACAGTTCTCTCTCTAACCAGAGCGGATATAATAATAATAATTCATATTATTCACTTGTAGCCAGACGATGTTTTACTTCAACTATAACAAAGTTGTTTACATAAAATACATACATTATCACACCCAAAAGCTAACCTAAAGGTCATATAATACTCGTCTGTCAGTAAATACATGTTACACAGTACGTACTGTAACTGACAATCAAAATCCTAACTTCTAAGTAATTACACCAAAAGTTCCCATCGACTAGCAATGGTATGGGAGACGACAAAAGGCATTCCCGCAGCCGCGCGACTGATAACGCTTCCGGCGAGGTTGTCGCCCTTCCGGCTCCTTATCGTTCATTTGCGGTGACTTCTCGTTATCAATACTACGCGCAGAGTACAGTGGGTTTGTATTACTGCACCCTTGCATCATTAGATCTAGTTCACCAAATTTGAACTTTAATGCCTTACTCTGGTAAACAAAGAGCGACGTTGAGGTCCGCCACTGAATGTCTCGAGAACGGATTATCCTAACTATTACTAACTACTATTTAAATTAACACTTAGTTATACATTTATATAAAGTAAGAATCAACTTCATGTACTTGTATCGGTGTGAGTGATAATCAACCTCATTTATATATCTATATATTGGCCATCTGCGCCACAATGATGTCTAAATCTTATATGTATTGCGTAATACATCAAAACACCTAATAGTTTATATCAAAAGACAAAACCTCAACATTAACTGCAGCTTCATATTTAAATCAAATATAATAAGCCATTTCGTTATTTTCAATATAATCAGAGAGTAATTCTATTATTACCAAAACAAATAATTGAATAAGAGAAAGTTAGCGAGAAAGGTGGGCGGTACTTTCCTGCACTGCAAGGCGCGTCCCAATTATTATGCAACGGAAGTTTCCACGCGGGCAGCCAACAACAAAAACAAGTTGTAAGAGTCTCCCGTATATATTATTGTTATTTTAGGCGAAATAAAATTCAATGACCTGTTTGTTAGTTCAACGAAAAACGCACGTATTGCACACATATGCTTTTTTAAATATTTAAGTAAAAATATCCAAGTTTTTCTGTTTTTTCAAGAATTTCGAGAAATCTTTTCTTAGTGCTCCTCTACAGTCTTTTTTCTAACAATTTACAAAATGTTTACTTTTTGAGTCCAGTTGTTATGTCTGTGCGTTGTCTGTAAGTTACTCTGTAATAGATTTTTACACAATTTTCAATTTTCCACAATATTCAATTTACAGAAAAGTTAAGTAATCTTATAATAATTCATTACAATACAACAATATAATATACGATGATATCAATATAATTAATAAGAAATCATTGTAGCGCAGTTGGCAAGTATCTACCAGAGAGTAACGTGATAGTTGTAAATTCGATCTCATTTTAGAGAAAGTTTAAGTTGATACTATTTTATGTAAGGCGTTCGACGTTAGAGGGTTCATCACCAAAAATCTACTTATATTCAAAGAATATGAATTGTTAGAAATCAAATATCTTAACGGTTTTTCGTCCTTCGTGGTCGATCGAGATGTCAGTTTTAAGATGGCAAAGGAAAGCTGTATAGGATAGGATAGAGGGTATAGGACTTAGAAACTAATCGTTATTTGCCTCTAGATATAATCTCACGAGTATTTATAATGTAACCGTAATAATGAGAATTGTAATTTGGTTTAATTTTTTTGATAATTAATATCAATTTAATAGAGGCTAACCTGAGAAGTTATCTGACTTTTATTATTCACAACTTCTGGTTACTAAAACTATATCATACAAATTTCGTTAAACTACGTTTAAATTACAAAACAAGGAAAACAGTATCTTACGTAAAACTATAAATGGAAAACAAATCCACTTGTTTATTTAAAGCCTTCACGCTATAAGAAGTATAATAACTTTATCAGTAACTTACTTAGTTTTCCTGTTTTAAAATAGAATTGGCACGATAAGTTTAACATAATTCAATATGGTTGGTTCGTGTAGAGGTTAACCTTCAAATGAATATAGGTATCTTAAATAGATGTGTTTTTATAGTTATTTTATGGTTAGTTGACAAATTGTTTATACCTATATATAGTATATAAGTATAATTATACCTAATTTACAAATACACATAACAAGCGTCTGACTGTAAAGACGACGGTTGTTGGTTCGATTTCCGCTTCAGGAAATTCGTTATTTACATTTCCTCGCCCTAGTAAGTAAACAAAGAGCGGCGTGGAGTCCCGCCACTAATAAAAGCTAAATGCTAATTTTTATAAAAAAATTGTTGTAAACTCAACTAAAACATTTTTTCAGTTGAAACTGAACATTGTGCTTTGTCTAGAGTGAGGAAATGAAAATGATTATTTTACTAATTTCCACGATAGAGAATCGAACCAAGCCTTTGATTTACAATCAAACCGTTGCGTAACATTCTACTCATTTACAAGAGTTAATTAAGCATATATTACGAATTATTCAAATATTCTAAATGAGCCATTGTAAATTTCCACGGCTCCCAGTATATAACGACGTACCTAGCTTACATTGCGCGACAAGTTGGCGTCGCCATCGACAGGCAACAGTCCATCATTTAGCCGTTACGACTGATCGCCGCTATCAGGCATCAACGTGATGGATGAAGGATGACAAATAATATATGTCTACATCATTAGACCATGGGAACTTCAGGGCATTACGGGGCTAGTACTAAAATAAATCTTCTAACACAAAAAAAAGTCATCGTTGCGCAGTAAGACAGCATCTGACTGTGAACGCGGCGGCTGTGAGGTCAATTCCCACTCGGGAAATGAATACATTCAAATATTATTTTTATTTTCCTCGCTTTGGCAAATTGTGGCGATAAGTTCCTCCACTAAATGTCTCAAAATTTGAGCGAATAATTAGGGACGAAGTGCCTTTACACTAGGTTCTGTCTGCCTACTCAGGTTTCTGCGGTAGGTATGTAGCGTTACACTCTGCATGAAACGAGGAGCAGTATGAAAGCAATACAACATACATAAAACAACAATGTCACGTAGTGTGTGGTCAGCTTGCCCTAATTGCACAAGAGGTTGCTATTCCTGCGTCACCTTGCACTGCCACTCCGCCACTCAGTCAGCGCCCGACGCACCGTACCTACTGTTGCAAAACCGACACTATTAGTCATTATTAACGAACAAACATCACTACAAGATTTACAACCTCCTGTGTAACTTCATGATGTATGGTACGTTGTTGTATACGGGGCTTACCCTACGTAACGTAAAAGTGGGTAAATTTACGTGCACACATTTACTATCTAATGTTACGTATCACCAGTCGACGCTGGTAAGTTTATTGTATTTTTATATCAAAATACGATTTAATTTATTTTTTTATATAGTTATGAATATTCCAATAATATTATGTTAAGATTAAATGACGAGTCGAGACCATCGGTCGGATTATTTTTATTTTCACGCTTTGTTAAAAAGAACGAACGGGGCGGACGGCGTTGAGTTTTGTTACTTAATCCACAGTGTATCGAATTTAAGCGAAAACCAGAGAATGGACAATAGATTCTCTCTGTCTACGGAAAATAGGAAAAAAAATAATGATACACTCGTACAATGTAACGACTGCTATTATTCTACATGATTATTTTTCTCTCTTTTAAATGATCCTAACGTCTAAGCAAGTGAGTCATCTAATATAAGTTGACATGCAACCTCTATGGTAACATTATGAGCATCTAAAAGCGTAAGGGTAAAATGATATGTGAATACACCTTGGCCGCGATGCAGCAGACTCGTGGTCGCCGATGCATTTAGAACGTTGTAAGCATTTGTATATACTGTTCTTTAATCGTCAATATATACTTTTACTATCTAAGAGAAGTTTTATATTTAAAATGTTACATTTTCAAATATAAATTAATATAAATAATACATTTAAAAATATTAAAACACACTCTTCCGACGGTGGGACCGGTGGGTGGTATATAATACGCGCCGTCTCAAGTAAAACTGCTTTCTGCATCCGTTTCTCGTTCCAACAGGTAAACGTTATTTTCGTCTTAATATTATTATCTTTATGAGTTTTACTATATTTTATCAAAAATCATCAATCAAATTACTCAATTTGTTTAGTAAGACCTAAGCTTCAAAGTAAGAACATTGCACTTTAAAATCTTCTATTAAAAAAATAACGCAGTAGAATAAGAGAAATCTATAATACATCGCTCATTCGTCTACATATGTATTATCAAAATAGCTTTACGCCGTATCAGATACAGCAGGGTAGGCAGAGGAAGTCTAGTGTTAAGACACTCCGTTCTCCATTTTCCGTGTAATTTTCAAAACATTGAGTTCTTAACGTCGGAAATCAAAGCCAAAAATGTAAACAATCAATTATTTGTTTTACTTTAGTAAAAATATGACAATAATACATTAGCTATCGCTAGTCATGCAGCAAACTATTAAAATCACATAAATAACAGAGCGCGTCGGCCGACACGGTGACCAGTACAGAACTACAGACCGAGCGTTAACACGGAACGCAATTCATCTCCGCGGACGCTGTTATTGGCAAAGACGACGACTGCGATCTAATTGTATTCTTATGCTGATACCAATAATTAACGAAATCTGTCAACTAGCAGTGTAAACAGTTATCATCTTATTATAAATTAAATTACCAATATCTATTGTTATGAAGATACCTAAACTTATAGTGACATCAAAACTTAAACTTCCATTTAAGTTTCGGTAGCAAAGCAATAATATAGTTATTTAATTGAATACAACAAATAAACAATCTCAAGTCAGCGTAGTCGGTCCACGAGGGATCGCGGGCGACACGAGATGAGCTGGCGCGTTGCCAATTAGGTGGCTGCATCGCGAGATCTCTGAAATTGACCTCCGCCGAGCCCAGAGCTGACTCACCAACAGTAATTAAGATATCTTTAATTTGATCGACGATGTTTGTTCTAAAACTACCTTTGAGAGGATGAATATTTAATCATATTAGAATGGAAAAATATATTCAGGAAAGATATGTAGGATTTTTTTTGTTACACACACAGCTTTTTCAGTACATATTAGGAAGGCGGAACCTAAGCAAGGAAATGAAAATACTACTCTGCCCAACGACCTCATGTATTCAGTTGTCTAATAAAATAATAATAAAAGAAACACGCTTAGTAATGAAACAACAAACAAACGTCTCGCAAATGCATGAGGTTAAGTACGATCGCCGGCACTGTAACAATAGGTATGATGAGGTCAAATAGCTGGTATAATTGAATATATATAAGTAGGTACTACATCACCTACCCACCAAGTAAGCGATAGTGTTAATATGAAAATTCCCCACATGAACGCGGCTGGCCGGTCTCCAATCAGGTGCGAAGCGTTGCGTTTGGCCATAATGCCCGGCTAATAATACGCGGCCGGGCTCTCCGTTTATAGACTAACGAGAATAGCGTGGCCACTGTTATAAATGTTCCTGTAGCACGCCGTAGACGTGCTAAATCTGGTCGGTATAATATTATGTATGTATGTATGTATTTGAAATTAAAAAGATATTTTTGACGTTTTTAAAGTCTTATTCCACATTTATAAAAGAAAAATACTTATTTCGAAAACATATAAAATGTTGAACGCAGCGAGATTTGAACGCGCGCCCCTTGGAAACCATCCGTATTTTTATATTTATGTAGAAAGCGTCCGTATTTTTATATTTATTTACAAAAAGCTCAAAGTTTTCTAAATAAGTGTAAAAATATATTAGTAACTACTGAACAGGTAAATATATGTGGAACCATTACTAGATACATTTTGGTACATTTATAATATCTTTATATTATAAATGTTGTTACATTACTTAAAATTCTTTGCATAAAATAACACTAATTAAGTGATATATGTATATATAAAAAGAAATGTATTTTAATATTCATAGGTATGCCTATATTCATAAAGATTTTACTTAAGATGTTTTGTCTGGTGAATCTGAAAAGGGACCGACTAATGCACCTACTGCTCTCCTAAGTTATACTTATAATATAGCATTGAACGAGTATATCTGAAAATATTTTAAACGTAATTCAATCATATTCAAAACAATACAAATGTCCGTATAAATATATAATTTTGTATGATAATATAAACATAAGACATGTATGTATGAATAAATGCAAAAATCAACGCAATGACCTTGCCTCGTGTATATGCTGTCCTATTCGAATAGATCGTTTACCTCTAGCTGTCGTCGCTGGCCACTAACTATTTTATTTGTATCAAATTTTAAATGTAAGTTCTATTTGGGAGTGATTACATTATATTAACTTTTATTTCTCCGTCCGTGTACCGAACACGAAACTTGGCGTTGAGTTCCTCTTCTTAATGCCCAACGTCCCAAATTAACCGGATAGTGTTAGGCGAGAAAAAGAATGAAAGTACTTTTTCATTTTTTTATGAAATATATGACTAGCTCCGACTGGCTAATATCTTTTTTATCTTTTTTTTTTCAAAAGACATTGGAGAAAACCATTTTTTTCTTTACTTTTTCATCGCCTAAATCACGATGTCATTATTTGAAATGTAAGTATTCCCCGAATATCTCACTCGAAGTAATACCTACTATATTTCAATAAAGTAAACGATTGTTTTTCACACGTTTCTATTCCCAATTTCCGCATAATTTTCAAGACGTTGTGCATTAAATGGCAGAACTTAATACCGTGCTTCGTCTACTAGGCGGTATAATTAAAAAAAATATGATCATTCCCACAAGTGGGGATCAAACACACAACCGTCGCGTTTTTCCGTCAAAGCGCTGTACCACTGCGCAACGACGATATCATATACCTAATATTAATTTAATGAGACTTATTTTATTTTATTTATTTATCGGGAAATAAACGGAAACAGCTCACAAGCAATTATAAAATACGAAGAATAATACTAAGAATAACATATATTATGTACATACAACATAATATATAAACATCTAGTAGGTATCCAAATAATATTTTACAACATATTGTTTCAAAATATATTAAAAATGAATGTTTTTTATATCATTTCATGTTTATAGTATAGCAACAAATTGTTTATTACATTTGATATGCAGACACGTGATATGAGATCGAGTCCGACGCCGTCGCCTCAGTTGATGTGCCTCATTCTGAATCGATTAAGATCAATTCGTAACATATTCAGCTACAAAATGCTAAATGAATACAATTCAAAGTTAGATTGAATGATTATTAACCTAAAATAGCGATAATACAGAACTCTTAACTTAACTTTCAATAATACTCAAGTCCTCGCTCTGAGGCACATGCATACGTCAAAGTACAGTGTTGAGATCCGCCGTTCCGAACGCAATGTCTCAAAGTCGGGTGGACAGCGGAGAATAGAGTGTCCTGACACTCATTCTTCACTCTTTATACACTTGTTGCAAGTAACAATGACAACAAGTGGTGTAAACAAGTAGAAGTAATGTGACATCAAGTTATCGAAATAGTAATTAAAAAGACCGAAATATATGATACATTATCACCATGAAGGTATTCTTGTAAAAGGAGTTTATATTTGAGTACATTATGTACTTTTGAAGATTCCAAGCAATTGACAATTTCTTTTATTTTTAATTAGTGTTAAAAATATATTCTCTTTAAATATAAAAAAAAATCAGTACCTACTCGTGTTATTAGATTAGCATCATAGTCATCAAAGTCTTATTACATTTTGACCAAGATCTAATTATATCTAATTGTAATTATCTACCTAATCTATATAATAACTACGAATATTTAACCTACTTTCTGCTAAGCTAGCCCAAAAGCCCAACCTCTAAGTGACAACTAAGTAGTTGTATATGAAATATTTAACTTTAAAATAAAAATAATTGAGCTATAATTAAAACAATGTGCAAGGCACTTTTCACCTGCTTCCGCGCCGTCGAGTTAAATATTAATTATTTCAAAATCATTTGCAAATTAAATAGTTAATAATTGAAACGAGGTCGCGGACACGAAACGCTTTTTCGAAACCAAGGTTACGTAACTTTTTTGAAAAGTGCACCTGACATTATTGGGCTTGTTTTTTTAACATTTTTGAGGATATAATAAGAATTGCGCGACGTTAAAAAATGCGCGTTGAAAGGTTACGTAAATTGTAGTTATCACACGATTCATTTCAGCATCGTCTTTCAGTTTCGAATGTAATTATAATTGTAGTTGTACCTACTGAGCGGAACTTCGTTTGGGGCAACTGGTTTTTTATTATAACCGTTCCCGTAGGAATTTCGGGCAATCCGTCCTCAACCCTCCTCTATATGTATGTCAAAATGCAGCGTTCTACGCCGCGTACTTTTCGCTTTGCATTCGTGTCTGTCAGCCAGTAACGGAAGGTTTATATATAGGTAATATACACATTACGATTCAATTACAAAAATAACAAAACTTGAAATGTATATAGTTTCTAAAATATTAAGTGTAAACTAAATACAGCTTCATGCTGTATCCCGCACAAAGCAGCGTAGGCAGAGGGAACCTAGTGTTAAGACACTCCG
>DVQK01000090.1:0-15668 GCA_018231685.1 Heliconius clysonymus
CCCCGCCGCGCCCGCGCCCGGCGTCAACAGTGCTAGTGAATCTCAACTGACAAGGACGAATAGTGACGATGCACTTTCGAATACAAAAACAGAACCGAATATTGATGATGATTTCGATATATTGGGTCCGGACTCCAATGGCAGCTCGGACGACGACTTCTCCTTTCGAGAGGAGAGGTCCGCGGGCGACGGCGCCGAGGTGCCCGCGCTCGTCTCCGACATATCTGACGACGATCCCGAGACGGCCGAGCTCGCCAAGCTCCGCTGCACCAGCGAGTGCACCGAGGTGCTGGCCGCGCGGGAGAACAGGCGCCGACGAAGATGTGCGGACTATCCGGGCTTAGCGTTCGGCAGTTCTATCTTCTCCTCCGATACCATGATGAAATTTTCCATCATCAAGAACGAGCTGCAGAACATAAAGAATACTGCATTAAAAAGGGTAACGTCCTACATTTATTAGAGTTCTGGTTGGGTGTGTGAGTGTGGCAGGCGTGGGCCAAATGCGCACAGAACTATTTTTAATCGCGTTCCGTCGGAAAAGTCTTGAAGCTGTTCTACGAAGCGAGTCTAAATCCGCGCGTGGCGATCAGCTGAGCCATTGACATTTCGTTTGTCTTGTTTACGCTGGCGATTACATTCGCCACCGCTAGATGTCGTAACAGATCAACTTTTATCCTTAGTCTTCCGCTTTTATTTTGAATTAAAAATACAATTTAAACATATTTCCAAGATGCAAAATATATTGGTCTATAATAATGTTAGCTAAAGATACAGTAATACAGTAGAGTTCAGAGATGTGGATCATGATGGTACACCTACTTTTTCGTTATCATTCAAGTACTTTAAATATATAAAAACTAGTTTACTGATAAGATCTCATCTTGACTTAAGTTAGAAATTGCTTGCTATTTTACTCTAAATATTACAGTACCATTTATCATCTGTTACATCTTCTAAATTATTATTTATAACTGTTCTTAATGTTAAACAGAATAATAACCCACTATTTTTTAACAAGCTATGACTGACATAGTTTGTGGGTCATAAATATACTACAAGTAAACAATGTAGTTAAAAAATATTATTTAACAAAATATATATATATTTACCATAAATTACTATGACTTCTGTTAACCAAAAATTACCCTTCTCATCTTTATATTATCGAAACTTAGTAATTTTGAGTTATTTTTGGTGTTGCAATAAAAACAATTAACTTAATGCATTTTAACTACTTGTTTGCCTAATGAACACAAATTACTCAATTCTTAAGTTCCAAAACCGATATTTTATAATATCAGCATTTTACATATAGATAAACTTGTATATAAAAATATTTACTTAAAATAAAAACATTATTAAAATATATTTGTTATAAGCAGCTTGATTGAAATATTAACTAGCGTAATTTTGTTCAAGTATCTAGGTAATTTTTTTACTTTCACATACGTTTAACGTTACATAAAAATATTAAGTAACGTACCTATTCTGTCGTTGACCTTACCAACAATAATTCTATTTAAATTATTATCTCTATTATCTTATTTACCAATAGTTTTTTAATAGTCTGTACTCAGCTGAAATGCAGCCAAGGTTAATTGATGTTTCCCCTGTATGTAACACGACGTTGAATTAACCGGGTCATATAAAATGAGATCACTTACAGATATTAAGATGTATCGCACTTGAAAATACGTGTTATAGAAAGACATCTAAGAAATGAGTCTTACATTATTAAAATGAAAAAAAAAGGTAATAAGTAAATTAATAACAAAATTAAGTTAATAATAAGCAAAATAATATAAGCAAATAGATAAGTATTATTAAAATATTTTTTATTTGAAATAGGAATTTTCCTTTACGTTTAAATATTCTATACATAGTAGAAGAATCAATAATACCGTATACATATTAGAAAAATACATATTTAAATATTAGTACTTAAAGTAATAAGTATTTTTACTGCTGTTGCCACGTAAATTAGGCAATTATGGCGTAATTGACACGTCTCTTGTCTGACTAAACGTGATGGTTTTAGTTTTAAACCTTGCTGAATAGTACATTTTCAATAATAATATACCTCGGCGTCGATTTGACAAAACGAATTGTGGCTTTGGTTATCACCAAACAGCACGCAATATTAATAAATAAGCGGAATGTGGAGAGAATGATTTGTGTATCATTTCTCTTTTACCATTTTTCAACATGCACCATCTCCATTAAAATATATGGAGATATTAAATATTATTAACAGTTAATTACAATAGTATGCGATTCATAAAACAATTAGACTAATGTTACTCAATAAATACATTTAAAGCAAAGACAGCCAGAGCAGACGCATACTTTCTAAATTACGTCATCCATGAATTTTGGTCACTTACTCGTGGTAGGTACACGTTCAACATTTTTCCACTGTTCAAAACTTGTTGGACATTATTTGACTTGTGAGCTGTTACCAGCCTTAAACATGTCTACTTAGTTTGTTGATTATTCACTAGATGGCGCTGATTGTTGTAAACTGTATTGTTAAAACAAATTTTATAATTTATTAGATATAATTTTGATTAAATTATATACATTTTACAATTTATCCTCTTTGTACTATAAAATGTTATTATTAGAAAGCATTAAACGTAAATAGAACCCATTGACGATCAATATAGGACATATTGATGAAGTAATATTACAAAATAGTTCTCACAATTGCTATTCAATTTTTTAAATGATCAAACTATCGCACTTCCGCGGCTTTGTGCGTGCCCTTTGAAGCGTTTCACCTATCCCAAATTTTTAATTTTCTTTTGAAAGGTTGTTTTGACCCTACAGGAAGTTACTTCTACGATCATTTGACAGGTGGTGCTAGTGTGTGCCGCACGGTCGGATGTCTGTGACGTTTACCATTCTGATTAAGTTTGCTGTCAAAGTAACCGTTCGTTGAATTATGTCCGATTTTGTGGCAATTTAATTTTTATAAAATTACAATTATCTTTGTTACTATTATTAATCGTTATCTGTTAAAATCATTGCATTAAAAGGAACGTCATTAGTGTGGTGACGATAAAGTTGCAGCGTCTAAGTTAGCGGCGGCCATTTTATTCGCCGGCAGTGTTCATTCGGGCCGTGGTATCTCCGCGATACGGAGCAGTAACGAACGGGGCACTCAGTTGGCATTTTCGCGAGTAGAGCGAAGGTGTCTCTAGTTTTTAGCTTTTACACATATTTAATTAAAGAAAAGTGATCAACATGACGACTAACATGCAACAAGGAACCATTTTGGATGTACTAAAGAAGAAAATGCGTCAAACGAAAGAGGAAATGGAGAAATATAAGGACGAATGTGAGGAGTATCATAAACGATTACAAGTTGAAATAATGCGGAGAGAAGAAGTAAGATATGTGCTATATATTTGTGTAGTGTTTCTGTGAAATTTTAATTTGTGTCGGGTCTTTTGTGTTAGAAATATCATTGTCCTGCCCTAAAAGTTATCAGTAGCCCTATAGAAGTAACATTACTATCTACCTATAGTGAGTAATGTCCGGCCATAGTTAGGTGTGCCGGCGACGTACGCATATTCGCCTCTCTTTTCAATTCTTCTTTGCGGGATTCGTTGGAATGAGAGAGCAAATATATTTTTTTAATACTGCTACCGTGGTCTGTTCACCAAGAAGTAGTGTTATTGAGAGAAAAAAAAACGTGAATTGCAAATCCAATATCGGGATGAAGGAGTCGTTGGCTCGTTCTTAACATAGTTTAGCGGTAGCGGTACACGGCGTGTCAGTTTCAGTTATACGTAACAGGTTTGGTGCGTTGGAGGTCGCGTACCAGCGAGGCTTGTGCCACATGATGTGGACCGTACACCCTTCAATGCATTCCTCTTATTCGGAGCAGTACGGACGTCCCCGAAGGTTCGCGCCGGCGCCAGAAAGGCGTGTCCGATTTCTTGTCGTTATCGTCATATGACGTAATTTATAAGGCTGCAATGCATAAACGTATTTTGTCAAAATTATTTTAAACTGTACTTTTCGAATCAATTTATATAGAATACCTTAGGGAAAAAATGTTTAAATTTTCTAACCTCTAAAAGGATTCTAATTTCAAGTCATGTTCCTTTTTACATCATAATACCTGTACGTTATCAGCTTTGGTGTTCGCGATAAGAGAAATGTTCACTCTGAAGATTGTTTTGGATATAAATCTAAGTAACGTAGCATTACACCTATTAATACTCGTCTTATATTTTGATAAGCATTAAAATTAATGCTTCTTTCTGTGATATATTATTTTCATTTACAACAAACGCGGATGAACTAAGAAGACACTTATATCTTTTCGTAGGCGTGTACTAACATTGGAGTACAGCATTGCTATAGAGGCCACAGGAGTACATTTTAATGTAATTATTCAAAGTCACGCACAATAGCTAGTAATGTAACAAAAAAAAATGTCAAGTCTCATTTAAATATTTCTAATATTCCTAGAAAGAAAGCTTAGTAACTATACGATAAAGAATAGTTGATCATAAACGATTTCTGTAAATGAGTTTATAATGAGGAAGAATATTAATTACCGGATGTGACAAATTATGCAAAGTATCGATAGATGCTTTTGAAAACATCCCAAATAGTTTAAAAATAACCATAGCTTTACCTTTGTAATATAAGAAGCCTTTGGAATAATGAAAAAATAATTAAATTGTATGTATTGTACATTTCAAAGAACTGGTATTTGATGGCGTGACCATTGTTCGATCAATCAATTGCGTTAGTAAGATATAAAAAAAATAATGAACACTATAGGTACAGTACCCTCTTATAATACTAATCCATTACCTTGTCAACTGAAGTGTAACTTATGGAGAAGCCTTATAACGCAAAGCGGATCAGTTACTATAGGAAAATTAGTTACATCTTTCCCTATGTTCGAAATTTCCATTAAAACAGACGGGGTTATTGACATATAGAATTTAATAAACGGCTTAGTTGTCATTAGTCAATACAGAATAACCTTAGACGCCAAGTTGAATACGTTCTGCGAGGTTCAAGGTGACTAGTCTGGCAGCTATGAATAGTGTTATTTGATTACCACTTCACAGTTCAAGAAATATTGCTAGAAGCAATATCAAATGAGCTATATATACATTACCTGTATTATGTGGATTTAATTTCACTAAATACCAAGTTCATAGTCGCTAATGTAATTATCTTCAATCGGGGAATTGAACGTGCGAAAATCTCAAGCAATATCGATATTTTTTTTCTCGTCGATAATATTATATATTAGTCTGCGCATTAATAACAACACAGGATAGATGAGAAACTGGGACTAATCATTAGAGCTTCCTCGCAACAAGGACGAAAGTGATGTCAGAGTCGTTCGCGTAGCCGTTGAATATAAATTGGATTCCTAGCGAAATATTCCAAATGGTGGTTAATTCCTAACACGTATAATGTGTCGACATTTAACAATGCGGCACTGATGCGTTACACATGCGTAAGACATGGAACAATGTTCGTACCGAGAGTAGCATCTCTTCAAATTTTAGGACAATACGGTAAAAATCGGTAGAGCAACGGTAAATCACATGTTTGGCACATCACTAATGTTCAGTGGTCACGTCATTATTCCATATTTAGTTTTTATTTTTCAGTATGACTATGGATTGCGGAATATATTGTTATTATTAGTTTTAGTTAGAATTATCTTTACTTGGAATATAATGATCTCTCTACTATTATTAATTAATTGCTAATTACTTAGTGCTGTTACTAATGTTGGAATTCCATTTACATTAAATTCGCAGGAAATGCAAATCGGTTCATTTATAGACGCTTATTTGGTAATGTGATGTCTGTCATTGTTTGTCATCGTCATATTCGGTATAAGTAGACATTTGTTCAGAAATCTTTTAAGGAATGTATACATAATAACGTATAATGTATACATTTTATTTATACTTTTGTTTGAGGAATTAAATATGACACGGTAATTTAAATAACTAGTCCCTTACAGATTGTTTCTATGTTTTTATGGATTTTTTTTAATAAAGCTCATCATTTCAGGCTGAATCCGAAGTTGCTGCGCTCAACCGACGCATCCAGCTCCTCGAAGAAGACTTGGAAAGGTCTGAGGAGCGTCTCGCCACCGCCACCGCTAAACTGTCCGAGGCTAGCCAAGCTGCCGATGAATCGGAACGGTGAGTCGTTATTATTAACTCAAAACAGTTAATTTATTAATAGAAGTTAAATTATCTTTACTTAGTCTTTCGTGAATCTTTTGAATTTAACAATCGTAAAGTTTTCATAATTAATTTATGGGAGTAGCCAGCTTAGTCTTTATGTTACGTGACCCTTGCGATATAAGTCTATTGACATTGAAATATAAACCTGTGATTTGATATATGTACATTTATGCATATTATGTTCAGTCTATGTATAGTTTCTTATGTAATGATCATTATTAGTATTAACTTCCTAGTTAAAAGAATAATTTTGATTTATAATTATTTTATTTTGAGTCTTTATATATATATTTTATTTATTTAAATATAACATTGCATAAACTTATTTAGTTGTATATATATATTTTTTATAATTTCATTTCCATTAATTTGTAAAATTTCATGCATGAGTGTTCCTATCTAGTATATTTATAACCTCGTGTGTTTTCTAGCTGTATATTCATTCTATTTTGTTCGCCATACTCCTTTTTGTTGTTTTAAATTTCATTTTCTTTGAGTTTTATTAAAAAAAAAAGCCTTATGTTTATTCTGATAATTAATGTTTTTTTAGTTTCGTTGAAATAACCTTAAATATTGTTTATACTTTAAAATTATTATAATAAAAAACTGGAAATAAAATTAATGAATTTCCATGAAACTAAAAAAAAACAAACAAAAACCAGCAAATAGTGTATCGATAACATGCATGTGTTTGGCCCCGCACTAACCAGAATACGCAAGGCGTTGGAGAACCGAACCAACATGGAGGACGACCGCGTCGCGATACTGGAGGCGCAGCTCGCTCAAGCTAAACTCATCGCTGAGGAGTCCGACAAGAAATATGAGGAGGTGATTAATGAAAATTGCCATAGGTTAAGAAGAGAGGTCCATAATGTGGAAATGCTTTAGGGTTGCTAATTTACTGTTGTATTTGTGAGTTCGTTGTTTACTTAACAGTAGTCATAAATGCTGCATTACGTAATTTATACTGAAAAATATACCCAAAAATAAATACTTTTACTTGTTTTTGAAAGAGTACGTAATTAATAAACGTACGTATTTTTTTCACCTACTTACTATTTTATCACATTAACGGTACTTTCGGTTGTATCATATATCCAAAGGTTAGCAACCCTAATTAATTCCATACATGTGGCTATCCGCGCTGCGATTCATGCTATCATCAATTCATTTATTCAACACGATAGCAAAAAATATTGCAAATCGCACCAGAGATAAAACACGTTTCTTAACGTATGGCAACACATTAAACTAAATTTTGAAATCAGAAACTGTTTATCACCATCATTGGAACAAGAATATTCTTTGGAAACTTGTTTCTGATTTCAAATGAAATAAAAATTTTATTAAGATATTTCTGAGAATTCTTCATGAGTGTTTAGTTTAAGTTTAATAATATATTTGTATAAGAAACAGCATTATTGAAGTAAAATTTAAGATGTTTGTTTACTTTTAAAATAAACTACGTTTGATGTCCACGTTTAAAAATGCTGGTTCTTAATTTTAATTGTATTTTTCCACAGCGTTCAAGTTATTTGTCGCTTTAAACGTTTCTTGCCAATGTGTTCTTTGCATGTCTTCTAACTTGGGTTTTCCTTGAATCATCGTTATGGTATTCGAAAATATAATCTTTTCTTATCACAATCATCGACATAAAAAAAATTTCATTTAGTATCATTCGTTAATCGATATTATTATGGGATTCAGCGCAAGGAAGGTTCTGGAGAACAGGTCGTTGGCCGATGAAGAACGTATGGACGCTCTGGAGAACCAGCTCAAGGAGGCCAGGTTCCTCGCTGAGGAGGCTGACAAGAAATACGATGAGGTCCTTTGAGTTGTGTCGTTTTTGCATCTCCCTAAATCATAACCAGGCTATTATTCTGTTGTGAATATTTCATTCTGTTGTTTTATTAACAAATTTTCGCTATTGCAGCATTGATTTTTGTGTGTGTTTATGATGTTTTTCGGTCGACACTAGACCTTTTCAAAGAAGATAACTTAAAAAGTACCTACCCACTAACAATTTAAAATCTTGAGTTGCCTTAAAAAGTAAAACTAATCTAACCATTTAAAGCTGACAATAATTTTTAATGTTTTCAAATTCATTTCCGTGGCATGACTTAATTATGCTATAAGAAACAGTTTCGTAGTGATAAGGTACTTAGGAATCGAGACGTTATCACTGATAAGATATATTATTCACCTCAAATTTCATTATTTCATATACAGTATTTTGCGAATCATCAAAAAAGTAACATGTGTTAAAACAGATGGCTTTCATATTACTGTCCTAATTCCCCTGACATATGACCCTGTGTCAATTTTAAAAGTCGAGCCCAAAATGGAGACGTATCGTGCATGACCGTACGTTTCTTTCCCTTAAAAGGGCAAGTCCATGCTTCGTGTACGTCGTTACATAAGTAATGCTTCCATATAAGGATTCAGTTGCTTAACTTCCAAGTGAACCTCCGATACAACACGAGAATATTAACGGTTCATGGTACTCCCGTCTGCGTAACTTTCAGATGTTTTATAATTATTTATATGAACATTTTATTTTATTGCACACCAAGCTGCCAAATATTGCTGAATGATTTTTTTACGCAACTTGTTACCCAATCTTGTAGTGACCTCTTAGTAAAAGTTTATATAATATAAAAATTTTGTGCAACTTAAATTGAAATATCTTTATTTAATTTAAATATTGCATTTTTTTTAATTCACTCGTAGCGTACCCTCGGTAGTGTAGTAGTGGCTTAGCAGGTTTCTAAAACAATGTGATATCTTCAGGTGGCTCGTAAGCTGGCCATGGTTGAAGCTGACTTGGAGCGCGCGGAAGAACGCGCCGAAGCCGGCGAATCGTAGGTGTCTCATCAATTCCGCCGCGGGTTTTCTATCTACCGTAATGTTACCTTACACCGAAACATTTATGATCCAAACCGAGTAAAAATAAATTCCTTCGCGGCGTATCGGGTAACATTGAGTGGTAGTGTGGTAAACCTGTGGCTTTGTTTTACAAGTTTTCTCGTGTTTTTTTTTTTTGCATGGTTGTTCATTTGCCTTTAATATTGCACCGTAATTCGTATTATCGATATCGATATTTAATTTGATCGATTCGTTGCTGTTTTGCATGTCCACTCTAGGTCGTCAAGGAAGGTGAAATGGAGAAATTGCGCTAATTTCTTGCATCAGTCATACGATTAACTGAGGTGTTGTCTTTTTAATTAATTGATATTGCATTACTATTAATTAAGTATGACGGAGAGTGATGCTTGCAAGAGTCGTCTCGTTGCAAGAATCATTTCTCCGTTTTAAACAAACAAGGGTTGCCCCATTTCATGGATATTTCTTACGCAATCTTAACTATCATGTTCGTGTGTCGACTAAATTTCTGTCCTTAGTGTGTGTACCATATGTATATTATATAGAGCGTAGGGCGTAGGCTAGTCCGTGCCGGAGTATGTGTGGTATAGGGAAATTTTCGTTTTCAGATATGCACCGCATTACACCAGAATTACTGGCCGTATGCGTGCCGCACATATACAAGCGCACACATCACATAACGATTATAATAACGCACTAGATAGCACTTAGATTTTATTTCGTTAATTGTTTTTTTATCAAACTAAATTTTAGTTTAAATGTTTTGGGACAACCCTCGTTTATATTTTACTTACGTTCCGACGCCGCTCTCCACTACCCGCTTTGTGTTTAATTTTTATTGCATTTTTATTTCGTGTCGCTTTTACATGCATTGCCGAAGTGACGTCCGCGGAACAAGTTTTAGAGATATTATGAGTAAAAAAAAAAACAATATTGAAATCAAGTATTAGTGTTGAGCAGATACCAATGCTGCAATTTGACATTTGATAATATCCAAATCCTTACCTGTTTCCCATATCTCACTTCCAACAGATGAATTTTAAATCGCGAATACGTGGCACAACCACTGCACAGTCGTTTCGAAATCGATATGTACTTGTTTAAAAAAAGTAAAAAGTCAACAGATAAATTTAAAGAAATTGCAAAATTTCCCACCATTGCACATTCCGCGACTCTATCAAAAATGAACTTCAAAAAAGCACAATACACATGTGTGTACGTAAATGTACATGAATGCACGAAGTGGAGAGCGGCGGCGTAGTGTGTGTGTGCGTGCGTGTACTAACGCTGGCGGCGGTAGGTGGCGCGCAAGCTCGTGCTGATGGAGCAGGACCTCGAGCGGGCCGAGGAGCGCGCTGAGCAAAGCGAGTGGTAAGATCTAATCACCTAACAACATAACCAACAATATTGGTCGATAAAGGGTCGATTATCCGAATGATTGATCAACCGAAATATCAGCTTATCCGAACTACAACGCACGCCTTAATCACGTGTTTTTAGTGCGTTCTAATAGACCAAGAAATATGAATTAAAGACATTTGTATGTAGTATTTTTGCTATATTTCTGTACTACTATCCATGTGGATATGACTGAATGGCTGAATCAAAACAGTTCGATTATTCGAAAAACAACGATAACCAATAAGTTCGGATAATCGACGCTCTACTGTACTTTTATTGAAAGGTAATAGCGTCTAATACACTTAACACTAATCAGGTGTTACTTTACATACACATATAGGGTTTACTAGAAAATATAGGTAATCATTTCAAATCGACACACAAAATTCAAATTTAAACACTACCATCTTACATACACAAAATGTAATAGTATTTTACTCCAAACAATAGCATCGATAATATGCATTTTTTTTAATTTACAAAATTTTAAACGAAAGAAATAGCACAACACTACTTGCTTACGTATGCTTTAGTTTTATGTCTCTGCCAAGATGCATTCTGTTTTAAACGAAGCTTAGCCTTTCAATATGTCAATATTTAAATTTTAATTAAAAATGTATACAGAATTGTTATCTTGGCGAGACATCATATATTATTGACAACATATTTTCCCCATATTTATAATAAACATTACAATGAAATGCTTATATAATGTTAAAAGAAACGGATCTTTTCTATATGGGAGCAAATTAATCGTCAATAATTGTGGATACAGATACAACAATATTATTTATTTACCCAAACTACTTGCCAAGAGCTCATTATCTGTTTATACATGATATTGCTTTGTCTGTTCTAAATATTTGGAATTATTTTCCTATTGATTATACTGTAATACTATAATTACCTTTTGTTTGGTTTTGCATGGATTTTTGATAGTTTTTATTACAATATAACGCTTAGTTATCGCACCTCTCGACAATGATTTATTTGTAACTAGCATGATCGTGCCTAGTATTAATAAGTGCACTATTTTTAATTTTCAATTGATAACTATTTAGGTCATCCAATGATTCATTTTATTGATGAATAAAGGCCAATATCCAAGTCGTTTGTTGTAAATAAGGGTTCTAAATTTTATTAATTACTACTACACTCAGTTTAATATTAAAGTATTTAATATTTATAAAATTATGTTAATTTTGATTAAACAATTTTCTTGATGCGGGGTAGTTTTGATGCAATTTATTTTTAATTATGGATGAAATTAAGTGTTCACGTGTAATTGCAGCAAAATCGTCGAGCTTGAAGAGGAACTCCGCGTTGTCGGTAACAACCTGAAATCCCTGGAAGTTTCTGAGGAAAAGGTATGTTTGGAAAATTTCAAATTTACGATAAGTCTTAAAAGAGCTAGATTCAATCAATATGAACATAGCTAGGAATGCTAAAAGTCATGAGATTCAATTCTATGATGAAATTTTATTACTAGGGTTAAGTGAAAAATTATGATGCACCAACCAAATTTTTCTTCATTTGTTGCTAAGATGTTAGAAGTGTAACAAAATATCTTTCAGTTTCCTAAATATTTTCATACAGTACCATTTCTACTTATGAATGTAGATTATAACTGATATGTAGGATGATGTGTTTTAAATTTATTTTTCAGCCATTTTATATAGGATACATGATTTTTGCCGCAAAATAGTTTTGGTGATTCTTAAATGTAACTTCTTACTTTTACTTTTTGGCTTTTTTTTCATTCTATTACATTACTTAATTTTTTTTATACTATAAAATTCCTTTATATTGTAAAAGCCAAAATAATAGAAATGATAATAAGTTACATTTTCAAACAGAACAATAACTAGTATAATTGTAACAGGCCAACCAACGCGAGGAGGAGTACAAAAACCAAATCAAAACTCTCACCACCCGCCTAAAGGAGGTGTGAAATGAACGCGATCGGTTCATATGAGTGTTTTGTACGCTTGTACGCACACACCCTTTAGTGATGGGCGCACTCGGCTAATTATCGATTTAATTTGATTTATCGGATTAATGTTATTTAGTATTTTTTAATATTTTTTTTATATTGGAAAAAAATTATTAAAGATAGTGATTTTTATTTTCGCTAATTGTACATGATCGACGATTGTTATAATTAATCGAGGGTGTCCCAGTAGTGCGACTATTGCCGTTTTCCTCTTTTAATTTCGAATCCGTTTTAGATGTTGTTTCCTTTAACAGTTATGATGTTCTTGAGTTTTAATTCTAATCTTCGTACAGGTATCTAACAGTGGTCGTTGTTTTGTGTAAACGGCGATAGATTTAGTAAAGAGATGCTAATAAAATTTTACTTTATATTTATGGATTAATTTATTTATGATTTAAATTAAAATTAAATGATAATGACTTAATAAATCTGTTGCCCGATCACTGTGGGATACTGCATGGAGTTTTTTTTTTCGTTTTCGCTGTTTTTGTGTACCGTTAACCTAAAATAATCACAGGCGACACAAAGAGAAGAATCGTTGGAGGATCAGGTGCATCTCCTCGACGCTCAACTCAAAGAGGTAACATGAAGGAAACCCAAGGAACCTCGTAGATAGGAATGGTTGCGGTTTTAGTCTCGATTCATGCTCATGTGTGTTTGGTGAAGGAGATCCTCTTTATTGCCCAATATAAGAAAATAGTGATATTACATAAATTACAATTTTATAATAATATTTTCGTAAACGAGAGTTTTTGCTTCACGTATTAATAGATATTTAGATATATAAAATTGTAATTCTTTTTGTATATATATATATATTGTGGATTGTTGTATAAGGGCATAAGGATCTTTTTCCCTGGTGCAGGTTCGTTTAGTCCAGTTGGCTGAGGTTGGTGCTTCATCTATGTATCTTTAAAGCGGTCTTATGTCCTCTAGTATATATATTTACCTGTGTATTAATTTACTTCTTTATTTATTATTTATCATGTATGTATGACTTTGCGGCTGTGTTGTGATTGAACGTTTTGTGGGTTATACTTAGTTATAGTAGCTCCCTGAAGTTTGTTTTTATGCTTAACGTAGTTTTGGGTAAATGCTTTATTTTATTTTTTCCCTTTTTAAGTTTTATTATATTTTTTTTTGTATTTATTTCCTATATTCTTTGGCCTCCGTATAGATAAATATTCTCAAAGATTAAACTTCTTAAATTTGTCTAAATGAAGAAAAAAAAGATTTCCTACTTATAAATCGTTAATGTCAATGTAGTTGTTTTTCTTTTCCCAACGTCGGAATTTTTCCTATATACTATCCATTTATTTTTTAAAATCGATTCACAATCGATTTGTTAGTATCGTAAAGTCACAACACGGTCAGCAAGCCCGCTGGCTTGTCACTTGTGTAATGAGTCTGTGTGCCAGGCGATGGCGTCCCGCGAACACGTCGAGGATAAGATACACAGCCTCTCGCAGAAATTGACGCAAGTAAGTCCCTCTCCTTTGGGGCTTTGGTCACAGGATCCAATCGGAAAACGTTAATTTACTCTAAATTTACTTTTTTAAAATCATTTTTAGTGAATCACTTTATATTCATTAAATTATTCTTTTTTTAAATACAAAATATAGATGATCTAATTAATTTTAGATATGATTCATAGAAAAATTTATCTATCAAAGTATTTATTTTATTCTTTTAAAAAAATGATAGTACTGTGACTAAAGCTACCCTTTTCGCATTACACATTCCTATAATTATTATTTGTTTATTTATTTGTACTTAAGTAAGGTGAAGGTTTATTATTCAGTTGTAGCATCATTTCAGCACAATGCTGCTTTTTGGTAAAGGTAAATTGCATGGAATGGAACGTGTTAAATTTTAGTGTGCAATATTTAGATTTTTGTGCTTAAAGTTTGTATATTTGTTTTTGTTTTGTATTATTAAAAAGTTTTTTAAAAATATATATTTGATATAAATTATTTTTTTTGTTTCTTTGATTCAAATTTTAATTAAAATAACCTTTTTAAAGTAAATGTTGCATGAATTGGTAAAAAATATTAAACAGTCTATTTCCTTTAGAATGCAAAATTAAATTGTAAGAACTGATTTTTAGTACAAATGTATATACTATAAAGAAGGAAAAGAAAATAGGCTGTTTTCTTAAAGATCGTGTATTAAAATAATTTCAAACTATTCCAGGCTGAAGCTCGCGCTGAATTCGCTGAGCGCTCTGTCCAGAAACTCCAGAAGGAGGTCGACAGGCTTGAAGGTAATATTATTTTCTTAATAACCACATATCATATCAACAGTATTTATTTAATATTGAAATTGACTAAACACGACATGATTATATTAAAACATGTAAAACAGTAAATTGTTTCGAGGACACTAAGACTGTTCTAAAAGGTAATCAAATGTATAATCATTTAATGATAAAGTGTTCAAGGTTCTCCAGATAAGTGTATTGTCCGGTACAGCAGTCGGTTAAGTCTATGATTCAGATTATCTCTAAAGTCAAGTTGTAACAAAATTACATTTGAATAACCAAAGCTTTGACATGAACGCACTGAAGCCATCAGCCATCAAGCTGTTTTTGAGTTTCAATGCTGTACTATAGAGTTGTTAGCTTATTTACTTTCATTGCGCTATGATTCTAGCTTAATATATATATTTTTTTCTTATTTTCATAGTAACATACTTAGTTTTAATGTTTCAATTGGGAAAATACATTATGACATACTTTTACATTATGATATATTTTTCCAGTTGTTATTTTGTTTATTTGTCAGCATGGAGTTTTTAAATGTCCCGCTAGAAGGCCCGAATTGTTGTAGATTTATTGTCAGTGACTTTTGCATGGTTTTTAATTAAATGTTGTTTTTTTTTTGTTTTAACCCATCGGTTTAACATTCTCGATAATGGCACTAACCAAGATGATTCTATAGAACGTATTAACGAAAGTCACATGAGAGTCCAAGTCTTTATCGGCCAATATCGAGAGTGTGAATCGATCATGTGGTTCTGAACGTCGCGCGTACCATCTTCCAGACGACCTGGTGGGCGAGCGCGAAAAGAGCAAAGTGCTGCAGGAGGAGATGGAGGCCACGCTCCACGACATACAGAACATGTGAACTAGCACACACGCCCCCCACTCC
>DVQK01000091.1:0-15643 GCA_018231685.1 Heliconius clysonymus
CACGACTGGCCTCACGACGACCACGACTGGCCTCTATAATTATAGAACGTTGTAGAGCAGCGGCACAGGTCTGTCTGACTGTATACGCGACGGTTGTGGGTTCGATTTCTCGCTCTGATTACAAGACATTGAGTTCCATTACTCAACATACAATGTCTTCAAACTTGTGACAGCGCGTGGAAAAGGGAGTCCCGCTACACACGGGATAGTGCGTGAAGCTAAAAGAAAATATTGGGTGTAATGTTTGATATCACTCGTCGCATACATAAGTAACGATCACACACGTTTATACTTATTAATGTGCTGTTAACTTTATTACACTACATACTATACTAGTATAGAAACTGCCGTTTTTATATCTACTCTGTATAACTATATAGAACTAGATGAAACTAATCTAGAGATCAAAGGTCGCTTCTAAGTACATGCTTCCTTAAATTAAAGAAGCGTGTCAAACTTTAATATTGCGCACTTATGGCTAGTTCCATTTGTCTCATTCCGTAACTGCGTTTTCGTCAAATAGCTATGATTTCGCGAAATTCTTTTGTAAGTTTGTGCTGCACGTTGTCTTTCGGTGACTCAATAATAAATTTAATTTGAATTTATTACTTTTAACAAAAAGTAATGAAAATAAGTACCAGTATTAAAATAAATCTAAAAATTAATATAGGGCTTATACTCCAGGATAAGAAAGCTAGTATCGATATAGGTCAAGCGATGTAGGTACGTTTACTACTATATCCATACTTTACAAAGAAAATTTGAAAGATAAAAGGAAAATGGTACATTTTTTTATATGTATGTATAATTTATCATATATGCTATTCCTTTTGTTCTGTCTGATAACCAAAATGTTGATAGTATAATATAAGGAGGAGTTCTTTTCGTCTGAGAAAATTAAAAGGTTCGAATTAAAAATTATTATGGTGTTCGATAGCTCATTTATGGAGGATATAAATTAGCTTCACGCTGTATCCCGCACACAGCAGGGTAGGCAGAGGGAACGTAGTGTTAAGACAGTATTAAGTATATATATAGAGGATATAGACTATATTACATCACGTTAATCGTCTCAATGTAACCCACTGTACCAGCGATCCTTGAGTTTGAGCCTTGAGTATGTGTCATGTGTCATACACAGCTCTCTTTTACTACCATTTAACCATGGGCAAAGCTGCATATAAAAGTTAGTGTAGTATAAATCTAGAAGACGATAATCACTAGATATATGAATCGAACCCAAGGGACCATTTTATTGGATTAACCGTAATAAATAGTAGTCGTTTGGCGCCCGACGTGGGGCATCATTTATCAAGATCATAATTTATGACGGATAAACTTTGTTTGTTTTTGTTATTAATAAGTTTTTTTTATTCCTGTCCAGCATAAAAGTTACAATTTAAGAGCATTAAATAGTTAGGCATTAACTCAATACAAACTGTAAATAACGTTTCTTAATCTAAATTATCCTAAGCTGTTTATCTAGTAATGTTGTTCGTAGAAACAATTGGAGGTCTTGAGCTTTTTCTGAAATTCAAGCTTAGCTTAGCCAGAGCCCTTTCATCTGATACCTCACTTGAACTAGAGGCTTTAATATAAAATTTTACCCCTCCTTTTAAGGCTGTTATTTTTTAGGATTTAACGACAAATCTATAGTTTTCATTTTTTTTCTGAACTAGTAGTACCTGTAAATGCTGTCTGCCAAATTTCATAATTCTAAGTCAACCGGAAGTACCCTATTAATTTTGGTTTCATTTATAGTGTCGAAATAGACGTTTTTTGCGATATAAACGGCCATATCTTTTTTTGTTAAGTAAATATGGCCATATCTATTTTGTTAAGCAATACGATTTTTTCGGGAATTCAAGGGACCGTAGATTTAAGTATATGATTTGAATTTCAAATCGATATCTCAAAGCGTTCCTGAGATAAAGGCTCTTGACAGACAGACAGACGGACGGAAAACAAAGTGATCGAATAAAGGTTCCTTTTTTCCTTAAAAGGTACGGAACCCTAACAAGCTTAGTCAATTCAATTATAATTGACAATTATCTCTATGTAAAAATATTAAACAAGTAAGTAAGTATTATAATCAATTTATTTTCAGTAGACAAATACAATGAAATAAAAGAAAATTGTTATACAATGAAACCCTTACAAAAGAAGACTCATTATCTGAACAGGGGCTTCGTATTTACTGGAAAAATTGAACGTAGGGATAACATCTGACGTTACACAAGACTCACTGTCAAAAATACAGAGAAATAAACGGTACATGGAAAAAGTAAAATTTATAAAAATGCTTTGTTTGATATGGAAAATGATGTCGAGCGATTCTCACTCGTGTAAATTATTTTTTTAATTTACTCGCTGCGGTAAGAGGACAAACTGTGGCATTGAGTTACAACACTCAATTGCATGATGAGTGGCACAACTCAACTAAATATTAATATATTGATGTCTATATGATGAGTTGTGATAATTTTAAAATAACGAAAGGAAAAAAACTATATTATAATATAAATTTAGAATTATTGCTTAAACAAAATAGAAATTTTAATAATTTCTAAAAATAACGGATCTACTTCCTATATTTGTAAAAAAAATATAAATCTATAAAACCCATGTAATCTTCAAACCCTCATAATTTTAAGCTTAATAAATAATTCTATCCAGTAGGGAGCGCTTTATTCAAAGTCACGCATGGTTGACTTGCAATAGCAAGTAGAAAGGAGGATACGGTTTTATATAAGTTTTTTTTTCGCTTCGAGTATAGCACTGTAGGCAGAGAATAATATCGATAAACAAACAAATTTTTCTGCCCCCTACATTCCATAAGAAACCTATATACCAAATCCCCGCGTTCTACGTTCTGGAGTTCCGTCTGAGCGTCGTCTGGCAGCCAGTAACGGACGACCTTTCTACCTATACTATAGATAAATAATATTAAAGTACGCAGGTATATTAATGCAGTACACAAAAATGGGCATCTTAATAATTGACAGCTTTCTCACAAATATCTAAAATAACACAGACTTAACTATTTAAAAATCCTTTATTTGTATAATAAATATTTCAATATTCAAAGACGCGACACAAGTAATTAAATATAGCTTGTAGTAGCTTTCAATTTGTATAATAGTTTAGACGATTAAGATCGAAATAATTGAAGAAATATGCGTTATTTTTCCTTACACATATCGAGGGAGAACATATTATAAACTGTTGTCTGTCTGTCTTTTGCAAACGTTGTGTGTAAAGTGCCAAAACCCAACTTGTACTTTACATAACTAACAATACAAACATATTTTTAATTATGTGTTTTCTCTCGAGATGAGATTGAAACCAGGAGTAAATAGTTTATCAATATTTATTTTGACCACTTATCTATCACAACTTACTATAATTAAAAGACAATCGTTCAATCCACAACGACAACTGAAACAGAGGTGACCCTCCAAAAGCTACTGATGTTAGCTTAGTAAGTACATCAATACACAACACAACACTACACAAGGGGGAGTTGTTCTATTAATTTCCATGTACCTCCCTAACATCAGGTGGATTTCATCTCCTGTATCCGATGCTGGGGTGAATGGAAAAGGGAGGTAAGGGGGGTGCAGACATATTGCATTACCACCCCACGGGCCTTTCATAATGCATTTCAAAGCTGTGTATTGCGTAAATGTATTTTTTTTCTAATATGAATTGAGATATAAACTAACTATGATAACAAAGCGTTCAACTATTTTATTTGGATTTTTCTTAAATTCTACTGCTACTACTGCTAAGTTACTTTTAGATTCTTAATATTTTTTAAGCTTCACATAGCAGAGTAGTACATTAAGACATTTCCGTACCCCACTTTCTGTCAAATTCTAGACGTTTTAGCGAGTATGTTGGCGGAACTTATCGACATTCTTATTGTTATTTTTTTCTTTTAAAGCTTTTAGTCAAAAAAATATAATAAGGTTAAATTCAAAGAACTAAGGGTTGTGTATGACGCGCACGTATACTTCGTCTTGTTCGGAAAGAGTCAGAGTAAGGAAATTATTTAGCCCCCGAGTGGTGAACAAACCCACTACTGTCGCATTTACAGTCAGGCGCTGTGCCACTGCGGCCTGAACACTTAATCATTATTCACCCCAACGTAGAAACGAGGATAAATTGACAACAGAGAAACAACCTGGCTACCGGCGCGCTCTACGGCTGTACGCACTTTAGGTTTAGTAATTATGTTACCGGCTACACTGCGGGGCTGCTTTTACATTTATAGGGCTGGTTTCTTTTTTTTGATATAATGGAGTCTTTGTGACGAATTTCAGTTCTTTCTAGCTGTTGAGGCCGCTGCAGACAGCGTCTGATTATAAACACGAGCGTTATGCATTCGTTTCCCATTGTGGGGAATGATTATATTTTAATTAATTAAATTTTCCCGCTCTGGTAGACAAAGCGCGGCTTTGTGGTTCGCCATTTAACACGCTATATCTCGAATATCGTTGGGGAAGTGGGTGCCATAAGAAGGGAGTGCCATAACACAAGCTTTTGCCTGCTCTGCAATGCAAGAAAAAGCACAGCTGGATGAGACAAGAATCCTTTCAAGAAGCGATTCGTTAATTAAATGATACCTTCCTATTGCTTACGAAATTAATATAACTACGTCTACCGAACAAATAAAATAAAACTGTAAACTAATAAAACATCGGAATGAGTATTTAAGTAGACTTGTCCTTTATCTCGTAACCCCGCGCTCCGGAGCCTTCGATACACAGCGCGGCTGAATATTATTTACATTTTTAATACTTGTTAAAAAATGGTTATTATATTCTATAAAAGGATTTTTTTGCACCTATTTGGACTGTATATAAAAGAAACGAAAAAAATCGTATTGTCTTTCAAAGAGTCTTAATTTTTTTTATCTTTACACACATTATAATAGACGCAGCGACACAGACTGCGTGTACCACCACCACCACCACTTGGAGTGCCTAATGAGTTGTGTTCAGCATCTGGTAAGAGGGGATCGGAGTGTCTTTACACCATATTCTCCTTGCCCGCCCTGCTATATGAGGAATACAGAATAAAGTAAAACCTAATAATTATAGACGAGTATTATTGATTTATCTTAAACAATATAAATACTCTTCCAAGTAGCAATGTTTGCAGTAGCATACATATTTTAAATTTAATAATATGAAATATTGGCAGTAGAAACATTAACAGCTCAACAATAACAAACATTTATTATTATTTTTTTATATAAATCCTTTGTTTCACAGTAAGGTGTTGTATCACGCAGGGGCAAAGCTCTAACTTCCACAACCTTCTCACGCTCTTTATGAGCTACAGCTACAGTGTCAATTTATTTGAGTTCATATTTTTGAAGCAAAAAGCAAAACCACGAAGTTAAAATTTAACTCAATTTTGAAATGTAATCTATAGGTATACATTAGGACAAAGCACTAACACGAACATTTTGGATAAAAAATAAACATCTTACACATTTTTGATATTTGGTATATATTTAATATATAAAAATATTTAAATCTCTTACATCATACCCAGTAGAAACATAATTAAAAATATATATATTCATATTAACATAAATGTATATCTTTATTTCTCGGTTTCACGCTATATCCAGGAGAGAGAAACTAGTGTTAAAACCCTCCACCTCCAATTTATATAAATGCAGAGAAAACACTATAAATGAATCGCTAAATATTTCGCAAATACTCTCAATTAGTATCGATATTGATCATTCAATAAGTAATGACAAGCTAAGTAGCTAAGCTGTCGGCTCGGAGCTGTCGACCTGAGTGTTGCGTAACACTGAACCAGGGAGGGTCGTTCACCCTCTTCTTTCTTTCATCACCCCCGCTTAAATATACACCCTATAACCTAACCATACAGTCTTATTTTAGAAAGTACTAAAATTTATAAGTATTCAAGAACATGCAAGCTTGCAATTTAGTGGTTAACTACTCTATGACTATTAGTTTTTGGTTCATTTCCCGTTGTGTTTTAAGCGTAGGATTTTCGAACATACCCCATGTTTCAAAATATTTAAGCTTTTATCAGCTATGAGGTTGTCTAACAGGAACTAGTTGTGTCGCGAATCGTGATCAATAATAACAATAATGTATTTGCCATAATTTTAAAACCCCCTCTCCTCCTTACTCCTGCTATTTTATTTTTTATTTACTCCACTTGTAAACTCACTTTTTTTTAAGATTGATTTCGCGTCTTTGACAAGTTCAAATCCAGATATGTAAAAATTTTACACGTTTTCAAGAAATCATTTTACTTTTTTTTTTAAATACAATATAATTTTTGTAGTTAATTAATAAAAGCTTTTCATTCGCCTCATAAGAAGTCCCTACTACCGGATATTGTCCCTGCCCCACATACAATTGAAAGCGGAAGGCGGCGGAAGCTAAAACAAGTCGCCCTTAGCTAGCACTCTGTTCATCTCGCGTCCTAGTTCCCTTCTCAGAGGATCAACATAGTAAGACATACGATTGTATACTAAACATATAAGAAAAAACATATCCAGAGTAGAGAAAAAATTAAAAAAGGTAATTTATTGACTCAACTAATTTTGCCTAATTCTGGAGACATTGAGAGTGGCGGAACTTAACGCCATGGTTTCTCTCGTTAATATGAAGATATTAAAAAAAAACATTTCCTCGAGTAGCAATCGAATTCATAACCCACCGCACGTTTGTTCCCGACTGGCCCCAAAGTCGGGAATGAAAGTATCTTAATGGGAACGGAGTGTCTTACATTAGGTTGCCTACCCTGCTATATGCGAGATACAGTGTGAAACTAAAAAATACTAATTTTGTTGTCTCGTGCGAAATTTGTACCTGCAACAATCGTATTTTATCGCCACCAAGACGTATATAGCTATATAGCAAGACGTATACTTCGCATTTTATTGTATGTATTTTACATACAATAAAATGTGAAGTATTTCGAATTTGAGTGGAGAGCGGAGAACGATTTTTCTTAACATGAAACCTGGCATTCATATTCACTCACACATATAGGGGACAAAACGTGAAGATTAATAATTTTTTATAAAATTTCAAATGAACGTTATTAAAATAATATTGCCACAGTATATCTATGGCTTACCCTAAACTGTGGATGCAGGTAGAGGGTTTTTTGTTCTCATCAGACAGGGTGATAAGTACAATCGATGTCCAAATCCAATTTGCCACCCTCGTCGGCCGTCATCCCTCTGTCCCCTTGCCTTGTTAATGTTCTGAATTTTGACTTTCCTGTCACATACCTAATGTTTAGCAATGTACGCAAATAAACAGAGTGTGTATTAAATTATGAAACCAAACGAGATTTGGGTTGTGGATTCGATCTCCACTCAGGAAAATGTTTATATTTAAATTATTTCGACTTTTCTGCTCTTAAAGGCAAAGCCCAGCCACTGACACGCTTAATTTCTATCACTACATTAACACATAATATGTTTCGAAAATAGAGCAAAGTGGGACATAGAGTGTCTTAATACTAAATTCCCTTCTATTCCTGCTATATGCCGGAAGAGTACAGATAAGAAAACAAATGTAATTCCTATACTTAATATTGAGAAGATAGTACTGGAGAAGATTGTACTTATTACTAGATTCCTTCTTCTCACTAGCCAATTGATGCATATGCAAAATAAAATATAAAGTTAAGTAATAACTGTTGCACTGTAACCTTATCAAGTGCAACATTGCTGTGGTCTGGATAGCGTTTGCGAGATTTCTTTGGTAAGGTTTTATTCATTTTGTATGAGCTAAAGTGGCCATATTTGCTGCTTGGACACGGACGTTCCAATTTTACTATCTTGCACCTACTTTAGTTTATGTATCTATATAAATGTTACACTCTCGTGTTACACTCTTAGTTCCACTGTAAAACTAAACAAGTATTACCTTGGCTTTCTGTTACATTGGTTTGTTCGATATAATGTGCTATTAATGCGTTTTGATTTCGCAGAGGGGTCGGTGAAAAGCTGGACATTTTTTATTATGCCGCTTCAACTTTCAAGCGTTATCTGTACAGACATTTTCACTCTCAAGGCCGGCAACTCAACTTCAACGCACCGCAACCCCTTCAGATTGTAGTTGTCCATGGGGGAAAGTTACGCTTACCGTCACGGTGGTGGCTCGTTTTTGGACATTTCTCACAATGACAACTATGTAAAGAACCGGCATCAATTTTTTTTAAGGTATCAGTCGTCTGTTTTTATTTTTACACTTTTTCCATTGCATATAGCAGGGTATATGAAGGGAACCTAATGTCAAGACACTCCTTTCCAAAACTTTCGTTCTATTCTTGACAGTGTGTGTTGAGTATAAGAACTCAATACTACAACTTGGACAACAGCTTCTGATGACATCTCATCTTTTATCTAGTAGTATCTCATTCATCCGAGAGTTATTCAAACTCACAACTATCACTAACTTTACAGTAAATCTTAGTAGGCAGAGAAAACCTGGACCTAGTGTTATGACACTCCGTTCCCATTAAAATACATCCGTTTCGCACTTTCCGCCGAATTCTAGAGGCATTGCGTGTTGAGTTATGGAACTCAACGCTGCGCTTTGTCTCGTTATCAGAGCAAGAATACGAAAATATTAAATATTTAATTTCCTAAACTGGGAATCGAAACCACAACCTGTCTCATTTCCAATTGTACGCTAGTGCCTCTACCCCACTATACTTTCGTGTTATGTTACTTATAATAGAAAAACAGGTCACCCTAGCCATAAGCCAGCCTTAGTCTCCCACTAGATGACATCTGAACTCATTTCACCACTTTTTGCTACACTGCATTTTTTTATACTTTTGTGCTTAAACAGAACTCTTTGTGGTTTATTCTTGTAAGCTCTATTCGAGTGCAGACTTATTTTGTATTGCGAGGTAATTAATGTTCTCATTACCAAGTAAACGGAGACAGGAAAACAATTGAAAATACTTAACATAGTAGCGAATTTCTAACGTTTCCAACTACATATAAGGGTACTGGGTTAGAATCTATTTCGAAGAAGTGATAGAAATATCTGTATGCTTTCCTTCTTCTCTAATTCTCAGTCATATCTTTTTTTGTTACTTACTCATGTCGCTACCCAAGAGATAAAACTACTATATATACCCATTTACTAAGACTCCGTTGTGCGTCTGTGTTTCACCTGGCATCTCATGAACCATATAATGTAATGTATAGTTAGGCGGCTAAAATCAATTTTTAAAGGTTCCTCCATACACGTGCCTTTTTTGTCGTTTTCTAATTGTACGGAACTAAACATGCGTGATTTTTGAATTATTGGTTAAGAAACAGGGTAACAAAGACTTTCATATTTATAATTTTTTGTTACCTTTTTAAAACGTAAGCATTTTTAATTATTGTTATCTGTAACTTGTTTAGGACTAGAACATGTGTAAAGATGAATCACTTCGTTCACCAATTTTATATTTCTTGCACGTCTAACGCCGTAATCTAACGCAATAACATACCTACTTATACCTAGACCTGGGAAACATTGTTTTATATTTATATTATTTGGGACAGAATGGGATCATATAAACGTAAACTGACATAATACAGCTCAGACCTGCAACGAGAGCTACAGCCTCGTTAAAATACACACGACTAGCATGGTATATTTATATTTTACATTTCATAGCGATCTGGTTACGAAGTTGTGAGTAGCAGTCGAGAGGCCCTCAATTAAACTCTCCGGCTGCAGTTGGGACGTAATCGCTCCCCCACCCCCTCTCCTCCCTAGTCACCCCCGAGGGAAGTTTCATCCCCCGTTGAATGCAACCAATGTAATAGACGGCCAGAAATTCATTGCGTGGAATGAAACGTCGTTATAGAATCAAATGCAATATTTTGCTTCTGATTCTAATCTAATAAAGTTTTAAATGTAATATTATGTCGTACGTTCGATCTCTTTCGAGAACTAATTTTGTCACACATTCTATTAATCAGAAGGTAAAAAAAATAATCTTCACGCTGTATTCCTCGCTTGTTCCTAACTTTCCGTCGAATTCTGGAAGCATTGCGTTATGAGACCAGAGCGAAGAAATGGAAATATATATTTAAATAAATATTTCATTTCCTCAAGTGGGGATCGAACCCACAACCAGTCGCGTTTATAGTCTGGCCTCAGCCAGAATATAAGTATACAATGTATATTATACTACACATTAAAACAACAACTAAACAATTACATTAAAGAGGCTCTCTACTGTCGTGGTGTAGTGTGTGGCACTACACCGTAGTGTACCACGACAGTTGACGCGACAGTTGTAGCTTCGATTCCCACTTAGGTAAATTATTTTTTTAATATTTTCATTTCGTCGCAATGGTAACGTAAATGGTTTTGTTTCACCATTCAACACGCAATGTCTTAAAAATGTGGCGGAAAGAGGGGAACGGAGGGCCTTAACACTGCGTTCCTTCTGCCTATCGTGCTATATGCTGTCTATAGTGAGAAGCTACAAAAAAAACAACATTGAAAAGTATATTACCAAAATAAATAACAAAAAAAACTATCTCAAAAAATACCAACTACACTAAAGGCGTCAAAGCAATACACGTACATATATATTTTTGTTAAAATCTAAAGGAACTTTAAACAAAAACAGCGAGTGTTATTATAGTAGAGCAGGGCGCTCCCATAGAACAGAGCGAGTCAGTCAGATGCTCACACACAGTCAGCTACAGTAGGGAGGCGCGACGCCGCAGGTGCCTGTAGGCTGTAGGTACACGTTGCAAAGACGTTGCAGCATCACTGCCATTGTACCAAACAGTCATCTATAGCTTTTGTCTTTTTGCATTTGCTGACTTTTAATTAAGAAAATATATAAATATACTTAGTGTGAGTTTCTAAAGATATAAATAGATTTAATAACTATTTACTTACATAAATAAGTGTGTTCTTCGTCAATGTAATTAAGTTCCTGTACTCAACACAGATCTATTTCTTGTAGACAGAAAATGGTGAATAGAGATCTATATTTGGTTTTAAATAAAATGAAGCGATCACCGTTGCAAAGCTAATTTTATTTCATAAGATATGTTAATCGTTGCCACTGTACTGCATAACCACACGTCAATAATGGGTATTTCCCTTAACATGAAAACCAGTACCTTCGCATACCAAATATCTGCCCCCACTAAAATTTTAAAACGTTTTGTATTGTTTTTTTTTATAATTAAATAATGTACGACAGTCAAGTCAAATTAGTATAATCACTTTCGATGACGCGACTTTCTTCACGTAGCGGCACAGCGTCTCATTGCAGTCACGACTGTTGTGGATTCGATTCCCACTCGGCGGAATTCATATTTTTCATTCCTTCCTGCGATAACAAGACAAGGCGCGTCGTTTAGTATTGCCACAACACTCAATGTCTCGAAAATTAAGCATTGCGTGGAGGACGGAATTCCCTCAACCTACCCGGCTATATTCGGAATACAGCCCGACGATAAAAAGAATATCAGTTAATAGACATTGGGTTTAATTTTCCAACGGATAAATTTTATATAAAAATCTCCAGTATTTAGTTTGTAAACAATCGAAAATTAGTACAATCACTATTACTTGTTAGTATCACCCTTACAGTACATGTCCATGCACATTATCCATCGTGGCAATGCTCCCAAGGCACGAGGGGCACCCCTCAAGCAAAACCAAAACGAAAATCACCCTCATCGCTCACTCCACTTGTAGATTTGTAAAAGAGAGGAAATATTTGTATGTATTTAGACCAGATGTTTACTAAACACAGGGTTAAATTAAGAGGTCGCTTAATGGGTTCATTCTGAGATTTAGGTAATTTGTAACGTAGTTATGCAGCGGGATCTTTATATTATATAATTTTGGCTTAGTTCTTTGTTGCATCTATTTGTAACCACGAGGTCAAATACAGTTACAGTTCGGAGCGAGAGCAGAATATTTACAAACAATAAATGAATCCTAAAATATAAAAAAAACAATTTAAAGATAAACTCAATATCCCTGGATAGTGTCAGTCATCTGTGTACATGGTTATATCACTGATTTAAATTAAAACATAGTAAAGCGACCGCCAATTATCAACGTTTTGTCAGTGAGTAGTAGAGGTAATGACAAGCTCCCAAGTTAAGACTTTTGGGCACCCTCACTTAATGCAATGCAAATGACTAAAAGTTACCACATTAATTACATTGGATTTATACTTCTTGCACGGACTTACTAAGTACCTACTTCTCTGAAATAACGAGATTAGTACCTACTGTGTTAATTGTGATGATTGTAGGTTTGATTTCCACTTATAATTTGCAAGACCACGTGTGGCATTATGTCGCGTAATCTAAAATCAAATAATCGAAAATGCATGTAAATTGGGGAAACTACCTCACGAGGCATTTACGAGTATGTGTTTCAATGTATCTAACATAACTAAACATGGACTATATATTTCCATACGTTTTCCGATTACCCTTAATCTTTTCAGCTAAAGTAAATCATCATTTTATCTGTGACGCTAAAAATAGCTAGATCCACAGAAAGTTGGCAACCAGCGCAGCCACCGGCCGGTCTAGTTCCGGTGAAATTTACGGTTATTGGCAAAATTCGAAAGATTCTGTTGTTCTAGATCTTTTATTTGTTATATAACTTTAGTACCACATTCAAGTCAAAACATCGTAACCAATAAATCTTGGGCACAGCGCGACGTTTCATAAAAATATAGTAACATATTATTGAGGCCATCATATAATCGTAAACAACAGACAAAGCGCAGCGTTCACTTCCGCCACTCAACACGCATCGTCTTAAAAATTGGAGGAAGGAATGTCTTAACACTATGTTCACTCTGCCTACACTGTTTAATATGGAATACAGCGTAAAGCGTAAAAGAGTTGTGATTAATTGATTATTAAAGCATCTTACCAAAAAAGAAAATGGTACATTCACCCGAGTGAGAATGAAACTGACAACTATTGCATTTATAGTCAGACGTTATTGCACTCCTCCATGAACACACAACTGCCACGGACCCTTACTTAATAATTTGTACTAAAAGCAACATATTTAAAAAAAGATTTAATAAATAATAAGACATCCTCATAAAAATATGATATAACACGACAAACAAACATGTAAACAAAATGTACTAGAATATGAAACCGATCATCCCATTACACTTAACAAATATTTGCACGCCGTGACGAGGCGCGACCCTCCCGCAAGAGTGCACCACACAGACGACGCAGACGACGCCCGAGGGCACAAATTTTCTTACTTATACTTTCTTACTTAGTAAATATTATAAATGTAAAAGTTTGTAAGGATGTTTGTTCCACTTCTACGCAATACTATTGAACGGATTGAAATTTTATTTTATAGTAATACGAGGTTACTTGTACATACATTTGATATTCAATATATGATTCCATTTTATGCCCAGATTGTTAAATATTAGAATTTACTGGTAAATTTTAGAAGCTCGTTACTGATTTCTTTTTAGTTTGTTTCGTTCCTTTTATTTACTATTATGGGTCATGAAAGGTACGTAAATATAAAAAAAATGGGCAAGTGAGAGTCGGATTATTTCACTTAGTGTTCTGTATCTATCAACTTATAAAAATTGATAGCTTATACATAAGAATAACACATACTACAATTGAAGTAAGCTTTTTATATTATTTGGCTATGATATAACAATAACATTAATCAGGCAAAGCCGCGTTTGAATTGCTAGTAGTCAATAAGCAGTGGTTATAGAGCAAGGAGGGGCCGAGCAACAAGCCCTGAGGGACACCCGACCATTTCATCACCGACATACGGAAACTACAAAGAAAGCGAGGGGAATAATGCATTTCTTTTATAACGCCTTTTAAGTAACGGCGAGGCTTTAAAAGGGTGCCTTTTTGCGCTTGAAATTGGAAAAGAATTGTGAACAACACTTTGTTCCGATAAAATTATGTATTTAAGGATCCTACTTTTGTTTGATTTATAAGTACGTATTATTAATTTTATTTTTCATGTAGGTACTTGAAAAGTCCTCGGTATCAACAATAACTCCCATAAGGACCACGTTGTCTGTCTTTGATACGTAGGTACGTGTAGGTAGACTGTTATTTTGTGACGATAACAAGGTTATATTAATATTAACAAATGGATGCCAGTAACTGCACCTAAAAAGCTAAATTTCATCATAAATCTATAAAAAGTTACACCATATGCATGCTTCGATGTATGTACCTATATACTATGCAGACGCCATCTTGTCCTACAAGAAGTATAGTGAGTTTAGTTCCCATTCGCTAAAGTGTTGCATCAGTAAGTTCTGTTAAGTTTTAATGTGTTGCAATTATTAATGTTATTATACCTATTATATATTTAATTAAATAATATTTTTTTACACAATGGAGGTTCAAATGTTTATATTTAAAAATATATATATTTGATTCCTATTCGTTTAACTTCCCGTGCAATTGATTGTATACGAAACAAACAATATTATACAAAATAAAAGAGCAAACCGGACCTACCACCACACTGAGAGCTGGGACTGGGGTCCGTCGCCACTTACCACCACATACCTACATTACAACTACGAGTCCACACAACCGAGGGGAATAATAAATTTCTTGCATAACGCCTTTGAAGTAGAAATGTTTGATTATTAGGTATGTCAGATACGGGATTGATATAAAACTTTATTATTCACATACATCAGTATAGATACTCTATTTTAGCTTCACGGTGTTTCCCGCATGTAGCAGTGTAGACACGGGGACCCCATTGTTAACACACTCCGTTTCTCACTCTCAAAACTCAACGTCACGCTGTTTTGTTACCAGAGCGAGGACGTGAAAATAGTTTGTTCCCCTGAATGGAACTCACTCAAATCAAACTCACAACCGTCATGTTTTTAGGGAGACAATTCAATATACTTGTTATAATTAAACAGATTAGCTTGAAGAATTTCTCAAAGCACGTATATTCGAATCCAGAACTCCTAATATACTAAATAATAGTTTGTTACAAGCTAATAGATCTAAACAGGTATTTAGTAAAAATTATAATTGTAAAATAACATCCACTTCTAAACCGCTAACTTGCCCAATTGGGATTTCCTGCAACGCTTTTACATACAGCCATACATATAGACACATACATATATATGTGTATGTAACATGACCTATATTTTAATGTGGCTTGCATTTCAATCAAGCACAAAGTAATTTCAATTTGTATAATGAAATCCTTTATGTGGAATACTTAGAGTGCTAATGAACTGCCGGTAAATTAGGATTTTTTTTATTGTAATGTAAATTATTTCAAATACTCTCTACTCTATAAGTCTCGCCCGCCGAAGTTTCTATACCAGTTTCAGGATTGTAGGACGACGTAAAATTTCATACAAACTGATTGTGTTAATTTAGAAGCTTAATTCTTTCTGTGCTAAAGGAACCGTACACCTGAATATTTCATATTAATTTCATCTTCACAAGCATACAGACAGACGGACAACAGTGGTCTTATTAGGGTTTCGTTTCTTTCTTTCATTTATTTATTTATCTATACTTATAATAAATCTGTAGAGAGGTCAATTCTGTACATGAAATATATTT
>DVQK01000092.1:0-15625 GCA_018231685.1 Heliconius clysonymus
GTATTGGCGAGTATTGGCGAGGCGGAGTTCTGTCATTCGTTAGCTTATAGATACGGTTAACTAAGATTTTCTGAATTTTAATTTCGTAGAAAGAAAATAAAGACCATGCACTATGATTATTTTGTGAAAATGCGGGAAAGAGCGGAAATACAAACATAACGTCATGCTGTAAATTATATTTTGACTGTTTGTTTAATGCGTTACTAAAATAAAACCCGGCTTATGCTTAGAACCCTCAACTTCCCCAAGTTGATGAAATGAGAATTAAAAATTATAAAAACAACTCAAAATATCTAAATATTGTTCTCTCATTTACGCAAAGTTTTTCATTATCTCTCCACTCCTGTTGGTCAAAACTCAACGAGTGATAACTAAGTTAAACAAACTTTTTCGATGAGAGAAGAAGAATGAGTTATTCGTCACCCATCTTAAAATGAGTGTAATTTGTATCATGTATGACATCACATAAGCGTCATTTCCATCACCAGCCCGCTCTCGTTACCCCACGATCCCCTACAATCAAACGATGCATCATGCCCCAATTACAGATTTGAATCTTTATTCCAATTAAATTAAATCACTGTACGTGGGTTCGAACCCCACTCGAGGAAATGAAATATTTATTTAAATTTATATTTTCATTTCTTCGCTCTGGTGTCGAAGCAAAGCGCGACGCAAACATGCCTCCAGAATTCGGCGGAAAGTGGAGTACGGGGCGAACTACCTGAAGCTATTAAAGCTGATTTTTGTTTATTTTTCTGACTGTACATAAAATAATGATTTATACTAATATTACAAACCTCAAATGTTTGTTTGGTCGAAGGTGATAATCTCAGAAACTACTGGTTTGAATTGAAAAAATATATACAACCAACTGTACTTGCGGCCAGACTTCCTCGGACTGGCCTCGGAAACAGAACACGTCATGTGTCAGACACCCTTGGTTATTTCCATGTTGACCGAGCGGGCGAAGCCGCAGGTAAAAGTCAGCGAAATATAATTGAAATATCCTTTTCACATTTTGTATACCTATTGTTCACATGCCCTAAAGTCTTACTGTGAAGATTCGCACCATGATAATGTATGGTAGGTACCCTATAACATAATATGTATTTAGTGCAACATGGGAAATGGTTGCATAATCTTGTTGCCTTGAATACTACTATTAGAATTGGTAAAAATATTAACAATAGATCGGCTGAACAATGGCGAGCGGAGCCGCGGGCGGTGATATGCTCGCGAGAGCTATTCTCAATTGAATTTCTACCCTATTTAAACTGGATTAAAGTAGCTTTTATACTGAAATTACAAAAAATAATTATGATGTTCACAATAGTTTATAGGTAGATTATAAAGTATGTTGACGCTAATAGTGGAGTGGTTTTGTTCTACCATGGTTGTGACTTCAAATTCTTGTGAAGAGAAATGTATGCTAATACTTCAGGTATGGGTGTTTTTTTTTGTATTTGATAAGATATAAAAAAGTGTCTTATCACGAAGTTACGTACTTATACTTGCTATTGTATTTGGTATTTAAAATTTTATATGTATATTAAATTTTAACAATTTTTTTATTCTTTTTTTGTCTTCTCAAGTAGCGCTATTTCATTTATTATATATGTATATTATATATAGTATTCAAGATTCTATATAATATACGTCCACTTCGATAAATATACGTTAAACGTTAGTAACTCTGTATTCGATGTTTGTCAGTGTCACACAGTTTTTAATCACACATCAAACTCCTGGTTTGTCATTTGGAATTTAAAGTAAGGTGCTGGAAAATTAAAACAATTAACTAAAAATTGGTTTTATCTAATATGAAAACGATAATTAGGAAGTACTCAAATTTTAATTGTTTTTTTTATATATTAGCATATGTAAGATATTTAATGTAATATCTATTGTCAAACAGTTAATAGTAGATTCAAGTACCTTACAACTTGCCTCGATTTGGAAAAAAAAAAATTGCAGAAAATAATGCCAATATTAATTAACCTTGAAAGTAAAGTATTCGTGACAAAAAAATATAAAATTTAAAGTACTTCAAACTATAAATAAAATAATAGACTAGCTTAAGCTAGTATTTTATACGAAAAAGTACTATAATTTAGATCCATATGTACTCGGATAGACAATAGGGTAGATTGAAGATTGTATGTATTGTTCCGCGGACCACACTCGCGCCCGTGTGTGGATACCGCATTGTTTTTATTGCTTAGAGAGTATTTCAAACACTCTATTCTGAATCGATATTGTATAGCTTCACGCTGTATCCCGCATATAGTAGAGCACGCTGACGGGGCATTAAAACACTCCGTTCAAAAAATTCTCCTCCCAAGTGGGAATCCAACCGTTGCTCTCCTTTTTTGCAAAAAGAACATAATAATATTTATTTTAATTATAAGCAATTGTGACAATTAGATTAGAATTACTGATATTGTATGAATTGAGGTAAAAGTTATACGAGTCTAAATTCTAGCGACTTACTAGTATCCTCTGAAAAGTTTATCTAAACGGCTTTTTTTGTAATATATATAAATAATACCGAATATAATAAATTAAATTATAATAACTTTTACTATACCTTTAATAGAATTACAAAGAATTTAAAACCGACTCATCATCCCGTGATCGACACATCAATGAAAATAAAAGGAAACCACCGTGACATTAGTCCTGATTGCCGTGTTGTCAATGAAATACGCATTTAATTGACGTGACGGTGCATACGCTTGAGAAAAATTATAGAAGCGATACTCTATGATGGTCTAGAACAAAGATGACAGCTATGGTTTTTTTTCACGCTTTATCCCGCATATAGCAGTATAGGACGAGGGATAATTGTTCAAACACTTTCTTATTTATGAACACAATGTGTTAAATGAGCGAATATAAAAGTAATTTAACTATTACCTGAAGTGGAAGTCAAATCAAATTTATTTATATATAGGTAATATAAGTATCTATATAAGATACTGTATGGTAAGATAACTATACTGTTTGATAACAGGACAAAGCACTACTCTACACGCAAGTCTCAGAATTAAATCGCATAAAAGGGAACGGAGGGTCTCCACACTAGGTTCCCTTTGCCTACCCTGCTATACGGGTAAAGGTGTGAGCTGCAAAAAATATCAAAATATATACTTTGAATATATAATTTGATATGTATATTATATTTATACATATAAAAAACCGCTACTCTCTTCCTTAATCTCACATAATAGTGAGAAAGAGTCACCGATTACACTTTGCTAATACACATGCATTTATAAAACTTCAATTTCACACGACGTTAATTACACGAACGATGTGTGTTTAGTGTGCACAGACACACACACATACACACAGACAACTGTTAAATAATTGCAACGGTTGGAAATTGTCAATTGCGATATAGTTTAGTATTATAATGTAATGACTAATGAGATTTTAAACTTCAGTTCACTGTATCCCACATTTGCTGTATCAAAATTGCAGAGTTGGCTAAAGGAATCAAGTGTCTATCACTATCACTCTATTTTCTTATTTCTTCTAATATACATAGGTATTGCGTGTTAAATGGCGAGTTAAATATAATTTCTTCAAATCAGGATCGTATCCCCAACTGTCACGTTTACAGTAAGATATTTTTACACTGCACCATTAAGTCCCTAGTGATGTAAATCACTGTATAACTAATGTATGCATATATGAACTTATGCTTCTTGGATACCACCCAACCGTTAAACTAATTGTGAAATATGTTTTTATCAAATCCGACGAAGAAAAGTTACTACAAGATTCCCAGATTCTCTCTGCGTTCCCTGTTAGATACAGTGTGAAGCTAAGTAAAAAAATAAATGCCATAATATATTAAAATTTAAGTTAATTATGTGGATTCGCTCGTTACTAGATGCGATGAAATATAATGTAAATATTGAATTTCCTCGAGTGGGAATCGAACATAACCTGACGTTTAGAGTCGTCAGCGTGTATCTCTGCGCCGCGACTTGCCTTACTGTTGTCTTTAGTATAAATACCATAAATCTAGCTAAAAAGCTTCACTTCAACTATCACTGCGACCGCCCCGCGAGATGAACTCGCACATTGCTAAGGTAATCGCGGTTGTAAAAAATACAAAACTGCTATTATGTATCATGCACTATTAATACATCAAACGAGGTGTCCGGACGCGGCCCACGCTCGAACACTTTAGGCTCTGGGACACTTGCTTAAGGCAATTTACATACTTTTAGATCGAAAAATCTGAACTGAATAAGTTTTTTTTTAGCTCTAAGCTGAGTGGGCAGACGGACCTTAGTGTTAAGACACTCCGTTCACCACGCATGGTTTAAGTTTGGATACTTATTATATATATTTGCGGACACGCCTTCTATCCTGCCAAAGCGAAAAAATGAAAATAATTCATTGTCTTCATCCGAGTGGGCGTCGTATCCACAACCTCTTGCAGCAGCACTAGCACTTTCAGTGTGTACTGCTGCACCTCACGACGGCCTCACAACTGTGGAAACCATATTTTAAATATACATCCTTACAAAGATATTATGTTGGGTAGAATTACAATCAAATAGCATCAGGTTAAGTAAAGTTTATACAACTGTTCTATGACAATATTTCTACAAACATTTTTAAACTGATTAACTTGAAGTATGCTTTATATAAATAAACTTCTGTACCACCAACAACACCGTCCTTAACTTTTTATATCCCACCCACAATACATATTTTTGAATGAATTCTTTTTAGTTTAGTGGACATGACGCGGGGACACAAGTGCATGACTGTAGACGCCACTGGTTGTGGGTTCGATCCTCACTCGACGAAATTGAATATTAATTTAAATTTATGTTTTCATTTCTTCGCTCTGGTGTCTAATAATACGCGGCATTGAGTGCCGCCCTTCAATACGCAATGGCTCCAGAATTCAGTGGAAAATGGGGAACTCAGTGTTTTAATACTAGGTCCCCTCTGCCTACACTGTTGCGTGTGAGATATATCATGAAACTGATTTAATATTAATTTTTCGAATTATTTTTATATCCTGTTCTGGTAACAACACAAAGCGCGACGTTGAGTTCCGCTACTTAATATACAACCTGCTATGTGCGGGATTGAGGGTGAAGTAAAAAAAATCAAAAGACACTTTTGTCTGTCACTTGTTTTACACCATTATAAATGAAATGGCATTTCTTACCGCTTATCTGAGCGTCCCGGGTGAGCGCCGCATCAAGCATTGGGTGCTAATGCGGCCGCGTTATTGATGGAGTTATCGGTGGGGCCTATAAAGAAATCTGAAAATACTGACTGAATTTATTTCATCATTTAGTCGTAAAATATGTATTATCTTTGTATAGAGGTCTAGTTTAACGAGATTTACTTGTTACGAGTTCATTTTAAAAAATAATATTTTTTCATAAATATCGTGAACGGAATTCCCAAAAATAAATTGTCAAAATTTCTTAATGATGATGATAATGAGTGAGATGTCAGGACATATAACAAACATATTGAATTTTATAGTTTTAAAATTGCGAACGTCGACTCGACGTCTCGAATAATTACTTTAATTTAGGCTATCTGTTCTAACTCACTTACAAATTCTCGACGGGTGGCGTATACAAGTACACACTCTCGTAGAGTCGGTACCGTCGTATATTTCGTAAGCCGTCGATTGCGGCCAGCAGTGACAGCGACTGCACCTGATGTAGGTAATTACAATTATTTTCAACCGAAATTACTCTTTTGAGTGCCTGAATCACGGTGGCCATTGTTAAGGGCAAGCTCTGCTTAAACTATAAATCTTTATGCTCTATATACTTTTTTTTTCATATATTGGGGTAGACAGAGAGAACTTCCCTGCGTGAAAGCATTTCCCAGCGTTACAAAAAAATTGGGAGAACCTAATGTCAAAACCCTCGCTTTATTTAGTTCCTTTTTGAGCCAGAGACATTATATGTTTTGTGGCGGTACACGACGCCGCATTACCCTGTTAAGATGGTAGATTGGCCTTCATACTTGTAGATTTTTATTCTGATTGTTATAATATTAAAAATTTTTGAAGACGATTGTTAAAATTAGTGACTTAATAAAAAATATAAGTTAAATATAAAATTATATAAAGTAAACAAAGTACGTCGTTGAGTTTCACTATATAACACGCAGCGTCTCGAATGCGGACGAAAAGCAGAGAACAGAGTGTCTTAACAAAAACATGAAGCTTAAAAAAAAGACCTAAAATTTTCTTACAGCAATTAATAGCATGACTGATTGCCTATCCCGCAACAATGCTCTCTTTTTTATAAATAGTAATTCGCCTTAACCCATTTCAGTTCTCACGCTTAGATCAAAGACTCCAGACGATAGCTACGTTCGTGGTTCATACTAATTACGTACGTACAGAAGTAATATGGGATCAGTGTTGATTAAAAATGACATACAATGATGATTGTTGATAGTTCGGTTCACTTTTTATAATTGCGAATGCGTTTAATTTGAAAGCTAAGATGATTTGACTCTATTGTAGTGCAGTGGAGAAGTGTCCAATATTAATACTTTTTTTGGATAATATTATATATTTTAAGAGCAGAGCTCTTTAGAATGGGTCCAAGAACTCCAGAGTGTGGCACTGATCAGAGGGCTTGGACGGTTTCTAAGAGAAGGTGGTTCAAATCCCGCTACGTAATTTTTTTATACACTTGCAAAAAACAAATCTTCTTATTTTTTTAAGTGTAATATAACATTTTTAAAATATGTAATCTTAGTTCAATTGTCAGTCACGGAGTCAGATACAGATAGATATGCAGAATATAACACTAGGTTTCCAGGTTTCCCCTGCCTAGCCACATGCAGGATATAGCGTGAGGCTATAAAAATTATGAAAAGTTCAGCTTTTAATATATATCTTAAAACCAAATGGCTTGTACACAATTTTAAGTAAAAAGAAGTTGGAATTAAAATCAATTAGCAATTAGATACCTTATTCAATAAAAAATGTGGTTTTCTCGAATGTGTAACATAGGCGTGTCTTTAGTATCGAAGTAATGTATATTATAAGATGCCAGATAAGTGCCAAGGCGACCCACATTTCGTGATGAAATGTTTTATTCAATGATCTTAGCAATATTTAGTTTATAAAAAATAGTGACCAATACGTAGGCGGGTTATACTACTGTCTATGGCGTCATCATAGTGTTACTTAAACAGTGTCCAGAGACGCAGGTTCAAATACCGGTACTTAATTTTTTTTATACGTTTTCTAAAATAAATAATTTTTGTTACTAAATATAGAATAAAGCTTTAACAATTTTTCATTAGTTTAGATGTGAGCAACAACTTGAATATACATGTAAAGTTAGCCTATAATTGAGACATACTTTGTAACAAAATATTTAAAAATGTTTGTAAATTATTGTGGTCTTAGTATATAACGTTGGCTTCGTAATAAATAAATAAATAAAATATTTAGGCGAGTTATCGGGGTTTATCTTATAGTTATAATAGTCATCGCCCGCACCTTTGCGTTAACGTTCAGACTTAAAGTAGAAGACGGTATTCCTGTTCCCGTAGGAATTTCTAAGAATCGTCTCTAAGTTCTCTCCTACACTAAATTTCATTATTCTAAGTTCAGTCAGTTTCGTTTATGCATAGTCTGTAACGGAAGCCACTCAGCAACGGAAGTTAACGTTGATATTAATATTTGTAGATATTACGCTGTATCCCGCATATAGCAGGATAGGTAGACAGAATCCGATGTTAAGACACTCCGCTCTTTGCTATTCTTCCAAATGTGAGACATGAGTGGCGGATCTCAACGCCGTGCTTTATCCCAGTAGAGCGAGAAAATGAAAATAATTAATTTTTCCGAATGATAATCATATCCACAACCCGCGTTTATAGATGCTTTATAGTTGCTGTACCACAGCGCAACGAAGGCATACATTTTTTTTTGGTTTTAAATATAATGATTAGCTTTCTCTACCTATCATATAACTTTCCAGATTTTCTAATATAATACAAATAACATAGCTTTTATTATAATCTATAGTTTTATTGTCAACGGATAACCATTCAAATCGATATTATTTAAATTTAAATCGATTTATGCTTAATTTTTTCAACGTTTCACTATTTTCTTGTATAAAAGCGACATTTATTTTTATTTACGAACTTGTGCAAATCTAAATAATTTAATCTACATAAAAATAATCTATGTTTGAATATATTATGTTATATAAATTCTATTTTCATTGCAAATTTTATTTTGTTATTATAAAACAGCAGGCAGCAGACAGAAACGCGACGGTTTTGTGTTCGTTCCCATTCGCGGGAGAGAATGATTTTTTATTAATATTTTAATTTCGTCTCTGGTACAAAATTACCCCGAGTGGCAATCGAACCCACAAAGTCGATAAGCTTTTATTGTTAGGCGCTACTATGCGCCACGACGACGGCCGCATATTTATTATAAATCGATAAAATATGTATCAATTCACTTAAAATCTTAAAAAATATTGATACACAAAAGTCTTGAAGAGTAGGCAGGAAAGTTGAGAGCTGAGTTATAGTATATATATTCCTAAATAGTTTTTATTTAGGAATTTTTATTTATATATATATATATATATATAAATAAAAATTATTTAGGAATACAGGATGAATTAAAACTATTTATTCCCCCGAGTGGAAATTGAACCCACAACCGTTTATTTCATAGTAATTTTTATGTTAATTAATACTTATCTATAAAAAAACATAAATAACGCATCTCAATGACGCATAAAGGCGTGTCACACCTGCGGAGAAAGTAGCTGCGTTTTCGGCACTTTCATACATTACTCACAGCGATGTTGTCCGCATTGGAGTTATGTCATCGGATTAAGAAATTTCCTGTTTAACCACTAGAATATTTTGCGTGCACTTATTTTTATATAATTATAAACTTATTATTCATGAGTTCGTGGATTTGAACGAGAAAATTGTTTAATTATAACTAATTATACTTGTCTTTTGTGGTATAGTTTTTTTTATGTATGTTTAGTTATCGAATTGGAGCGAACGGAATTATGAAATTGGAAAGATGAGTAGTAGTACTACTGATACACAAAAGTCTTGAAGAGTAGGCAGAAAGTTGAGAGCTGAGTTTCTTAACATTTAAATTCCTTTTGTATCCTACCTATATATATAATACTATACAAGAAAAAGTTGTTATCTCTTGCATTGTTACATTACCTCCAGAATAGTCATAGGATTGAATCTTCTTTTTCGAGTACAGATCAAACCCCCAACCATCATATGTAAAATTGCTATTTTCACTAAAACACGATGATGTTAAAATACAGAAAACCTTATTTGGAATTTAATTTATACCATTAATTGCCGTCCACACCTTAAACGTGTGTATGCTCCAAAACTAAAATTACGCAATAAAATTCTTTGAAGACACGTAAAGTGTTGTGTAACATTATTAATATTTATTATATTATATTTAGTGACATCGTCGTCTTGATAGTTGTGGATTCCAGTATCAATCAGGTAATATTAATGATTAAAATAATTTAAAATTGAAGCCAATCGTGACGCAGGGGCACAAGTGTGCGATTTTGAGCGCAACAAATTGTGGGTCCGATTCTCACTTTAAGAAAATAAAATAATTAATATTTTTATGTCCTCACTCCGGTACCGAGGCAAAGCGCGGCGGCGTTGAGTTTCGCCACTTAACACGCAATGCCTCCAGAATTCAGTGGTCTAATTGGAAACGGAGTGTCTTATCTCTACCTACCGAGCTACGAACGGGATATTTAAGTATCTCCCGAGTAGAAATCGAACCCGCAATCGTCACGCTTACAGTCATAAGCTTATGCTCCTGCGCCTCAATAGCCTTAATTTTATGCAATCTATACAATATACAAAAAAGTAAAATCGCGATACATTTACTTTAATGCTTGGGATTCATGCGGGATAATGATCTCACGCGACATCTGGAGTAGCGTGCAAAGTGCCGCCTTCGTCACGTACAAAAAATACATGTGAAACGCCATTATAATATTTGTTTCAAATGTTAATACTATTCAATTTTAGACAACTTTATTATGTAGTTAGTAATTACAATAGATTCACACTGTATGCCTCAAATAGCAAGGTAGGCAGAAGGAGTCTAATGTTAAGACATTTTCTTCTTACCAGAGCGAGGAAATTAAAATAATTAAACCTAAGTGCAAATCGAACCTAGAACCGTCGCGTTTAAAGTCAAATACTGTGCCATTGTGCCATACACGCTGATCTCCAAATCATAATTATTAATATTGCAAAGACAAACACTTGTATATTTTATTATAAATTTACAATCTATTTGACAGTCAGCAACAATACAACATATTCCGAAGGAACCCTGAACGCCTGCATAATTATTTTTTTCCAGCTCTTCCAGCAGCCAGCAACTATAATATGTGCAATTTAAGTAACATCAGCCATCTTAAGTCGATCTGAGATGCTCACGTATTGTCATCATTTTCACTTAACATTCTTTTGTGTAACACTATCTGTTGATGTATTTTTTATTTTATTTGACAGCTTAGTTTATATCACTCTATTTCTATTATCTCGTGTTGAGTGACAGAACCCTACGCTGCGCTTTGTCTAGCTTGACCTGATATTTTTTTTTCACTATAGTTAGTTTTTTTCACTACACTAGGTGGTAAACCTAGTGCCATCATTTTTCACCTATAACTTGTTATAAAATATAACCCTTTAACTGAATAGGTATGCACTTTATGTTGATAATGTAATATCAAAATTACAGGAAGAACTCATATAACAGGGTAGCAAAGGGAACCTACTTTTAAGACACTCCGATCCCACATACCGCCTAATTTTCTAGACATTGCGTTTTAAGTGACGACCAGCCACCACCACCAGAGCTACTAAATGTAAGTAATTCATTCCCCCAACCGGTAATCGAGATTATAACCGTCGCGTTGACAGTCACCCGCTGCCCCACTGCGTCACAGTAGCGTCTACCAGTTTTAACTTTTTAATAAAATATTTATATGCATAACAAACACACTGAGATAAATAAAGAGTGCACAGACGTACAAGATAAGGCATTTTTATATACATAAAAAGGCGTGTAATGGTCCAGCTCGGACACGCGGCGGCGACACAAAGTAATGTCGCGCGCAATTCAAACATCGTTTGCTGGTGTAAAATGGTATTAAGGACTTTTCGTTAATAATTTTTCTTTTAGAATATGTGTTAGTTTTTGTTAAAAAAAAGTACATTATGAAAATTCTAATGTGTACCAGTTCGAATGAGAAGTATTATGATAGATTTTTTTTTATTTAGCTTTACGCTATTTCGACTACGAATAGACAGAGGTAATCTAGTATTCAAATACTCCGTTCATACTTTTCCGCCAATTTACTTTACATATGTGCCGCCACACTACCACATCTCAAAGTCGAAAAGAAATTAAATATAATAATTCCTCAGAACAGGAGAATACTAGAGACTATAAAACACCGTAGCGCTTACTTTGTGGACGACGGCCTTCAAATCATTTAAAACACTTACTATTTTTCTTGTAGCAGCATACAGTGTAAAGCCAAAAAGAAATCTTTATCTTCATGTCTATTATAGGTCCTCACTTAAACCTAAACGTACCACTCATATTAGTGACGTTGTGTGTTGGTTGGCGAAACAGAACACAATGTCCAGTTTTATTCAATTAGATTAGGATAGCTAAAATATTTTTTATATAAAATACTCTCTCAATGAAAGGTTCAATTGAACCCATAACTTTTGCATTTACAACCAGTCACTGTACCACTGCACCACGAAGGTGTTTTAATTGCCACTCCAGAAGCATAAATATAAACAATTTAGATGTGAATCTTTTTATTCCAACAAAATTCCTGACAAGTGACCTTTACGTATCGTCCACGAGTAGCTGATCCCATCAAAGTTCAAGACTATTAAATTTTTATTATTTTTTTCCTAGGGAAAAATGTGTAGAGGTCTTGGCTGTGTAGGGAATATTTTAGTGACAGTATGTAGAGTTTACATATCTTGATTTTATTTTTTTAGCTTATCGTGCATTTTGCAGGATAAGCAGAAGGTACCTAGTTCAATCACTACTTTCTCTCCAATATACGATATATTGCGTTTTGAGGTGAGGAACTCGTCGCCACACTCTTTTTATTTTTCCTGTCTAGTGATAATAGGCTGTATGAGAACAGAACAGAAGTGTCTTAGCACAAGACTTCCTCTGCCTACCCTAGTATATGTGGAATAAATATAGCGTGAAGCCAAAGAAATATAACAAAGTAGGTACATTTTGCTTTAGCATTTTAACTGTAAAACCCAAACAACCATTACTTCATTACATTCTAATAAAACATTCTAGTTCTTTACCTACTTTGAAGCGAGTTTCAACCAGATAGGGCCAACCGCGCCCTAACTCCCAACTAACGGGTACTAGTGTATTGTACAATGTGGCTGTACTATATTGAAATTTTATGAATTACATTTTTATATACGAGTATAATGGGGCCGTCGCGTCGTGGAACAAGGGCACGCTGTCTGACTGTAAACACGACGATTGAGGGTTCGATCCCCGTTCGGAAATTTCCCATTCGCTTTATTATTATACCAGAGCAAGTATAAAAATAAAGCGTATGAGAAATTTCTGGAACTTCTTTCCACTATAAAAAAACACAGCGCGGCGTTAAAGTACGCCACTCAACGCGTAGTGTCTCGAAAATTCAATGCGGCACGGAGTATCGTAAATCTAGGTAAAGACATTTCATACCAGCTACTGCAGTCCTAAATTTTTATTAATCAATGGGCTGATTAGATCATTAGACTTTTATTTATTACCTCAAAAATATATGTTTTTCGTTAACGAGTAAATGTTAAATATATTATAATTATAAAGTGATTATAAAGTATATTTAAGTATATTATACGACCTGTCTCTTACAATAAATACATCACAGTAATGCTTAGTTGTGCGTAGCCACGGGGATATTAGATTTGATTGTGGGAAAATATGCCGATACCAAAAGTGCTCGTGAGTCGGCTGTCCTTGTCGACCTTCGGACAGCCTACAGCGAAATCAACATTAGAGAAAGGATATCAACTTTAATTCGTACGATATACGTACTTGATAATACGTTTTTATTGATAATAATTTATTAATGTTTTTTTTAACACGCTTTTAATAAATAGGTCGTCTTGTAACTATGTAATTAAATCTTAGAAACTTATTTTGAGTCAATTGTAATAATTGTATCTTCATGAAACTTGACAGTTATAAGTAACTTAGGTAACAATACAATAATATGGTAACATCGAGCTGGTCTGATGATGGAGCCAGGAGCTAAATAGTGGAACTCTTCGAAGACAGGAAATCACTAGAATTAAGGCTCATATAAAAATGTAAGAGGGTAGACAGAGAGAACTTGATGCTAAAACACTCTGTACTTTGCTTTGTGCCCGATTTTTTAAAATCTTTTTAACTTTATGCTATACAAACTAGCGTATAAAGTTGTTGCCGTGAATATTAAACAAAAAAACACGATATTATCAAAGACTGTACAAGTATCAGTATGTACTATGTACACAGTTGAGCGGTCAAGGACGATAATAATTGATTGTTGTTACAGGTGGGTGTGGAACAGATCACATTTAATACCGTAAGTCTAATTATTTTTAGCTTCACGGTGTATCCCGCATACAGCAGGGCAGGCGGATCAAACACTTCCTTCCCCGCGCACCGCCCAATTTTCAAGATATTGTGTAAAAATAATTAATTCTATTGAGTAGGAATGGAACCTAAAACCATCTCGTTTACAGTCAGTCGCTATACCACTGTGCTAATATTTAGTGATAGTCTAGTGATAACTTATTCATAAATGTAATTAATATATAACATTTGGTTTCAAATAATCCTTCACGATCACCTATTGTACTTTGTTTATGGTATAAGTAGATTACTTAATGGCGTTTAAGGAGGGTAGTAGGTTAGTCTGTACTTAGCTGAAGTTCTATTGTGAGACACGCCCACCATGTGATACTACTACCATTGAAACTGATTTAGATGATCAGTAATGTATAACAGATGTATAATAATGTGATATACTTATAAAATGTCAATATCTATGTATCAAAAGTCTGTATATTTTTATTGCCCGGATCTGAACCCGTAAAGTACAAGGGTTTTAGCTATTTAGTTTTCACGGTCATATTTCGATTCTTTTATAGAGTTAATTTTGTAATTTTTCTTGTTAGTAGATTTTAAAAATTGTACATAATTAAATTACTTACAAAGGTCATGACGTCCACGACATATTTATCATTTATTTATTTATGATTTTTTAGTTCTACGCTATATCCTGCACGTAGCAAGATAGGCAGAGAGACTTGGAAACCTAGTCTTAAGACACTCCGTTTCCATTTAAACGCTTCCGTTCCTTACTTTCCGCCAAATTCTGGGGTATTGCGTATTGAGTTTGCCTCGTTACTAAATATATCATGTTCTCGAGTGGGAAACCTACAACATGTTGCGTGTACAGTTGCACTCTCGTGCCCATGACTCGTCTCTGTAGCTATCATAACTTTAATTAAACATAAAACTAATACAATTACCTACATTACATTCTATATTGAATGTCAGTAAGTATACAAAACCATTTAATATTATAATGAGATCTGTCCAATCCACCGCCCACTTAAGTTTACGAAAATCGAACCTATTACGTGACCAGATGAAAGATTAAACAACTAATAGCAATGAGTGTCGAGAAGTACCTAATCTTATTGTAATTGCGGGTAAACAAACTATCAATCATGTAGGTGCTGTCGTTTTAGTTGTCATTTTGATACATATTTTGCCTATGAGTTGACCGAAATTATGTATACACCAGCTTTTGCCCGCAGCTTCTCCCGCATCGTCAAACGTAAACAAATATGAATTATTTATTGTTGTTAGAAATTCCGACGTTTATACGTTGAGTACACACATGTGTACGAACGTTACCGTAAGTGTAATATAGCCTTTATAGATAGGGACAAACTATTCGATACAAAATTATTTCTTAATTAGATCCATTCGTTTTTATATATATCTTTTTTTAAGTGTTAAATTAGATTATATAAGGACGTCGTGGTGCAGTGGCACAGCGTATGACTGTAAACACGACGCACGTTTGTGGGGTCGTCCCTCATTCGAAATAATTATACTTAAGTTATTTTCATTTGCCCGCTCTAGTAGACAAAGCGTGACGTTGAGTTTCACCACTCAACACGCAATATATCGAAAATTCTGCGGAAAGTCGAGATCGGAGTGTTTGAAAATGTAGAAACAACGTGAAAAATTTATTTTCTTTGTATTTGTCAGGTTACGCTGCACTGCAACTGCACGCTATAAATAGATAAAGAGCCTAATCATTGATTAGGATTATCCATTTTGATCAAGTAAAATGATAATTCGTGTAATTCTCCCGAAAAAATATTTATAAGCTTTCTCTGTCATTACTCCTTATTTTAAGTCATCTAACACAAAAGAAAATATTTACTTAAATTTATATTTCCATTTCTTCGCTCTGGTGTCGAGGTTAAG
>DVQK01000093.1:0-15622 GCA_018231685.1 Heliconius clysonymus
GGTTCCCTCTGCCTACCCTGCTGTGTGCGGGATACAGCGTGAAGCTAATTTAATTAAATTTTAACTTTTACTTCTTAAAATCGAGATTCTCTTCCATGTGTTCTAATTTTTTTTTAAATATATAGTGAGTGAACTTCGCCTCACCATCCCCAGTCATTAAATTAAAACCGTTCGCCGACCATTTTTGGGCTTCTGCGGACCACTGGTGGTCCGCGGACCACTGGTTGGGAACCACTGCTATAGACAAAGAGTATACAAGCCATTCAGTAGTTGCTCTATATTGAAGGATATCCACAGCTCACTAGTATCGTGGACAGTAAATCAATATAATAAAATTATTAAACAATGTAATTGAAAATAAATAGTTTCTTCACTGGTAAATGCTGTACTCGCAGCATTCGTAATAGATAAAAAAATAACATATCCTATTTAAGGAATCCGTATGCCGAGCTAAATGAAGAAACCATGTAGTTTTCAAAAATGTCACGGTGGCACCACATTATTTACTTTTTTTATTATAAACATCAGCATTACCTCGCATTATTGGGGGAAAAGTAAAATTAATCATTTTCACTTTTTTTTTTGTTAAGAAATATCATTATTAATGACGTATAAACTAATATCGTCTTCTATAATGAATATTTTAATTAAGTCCTTCATCTGAGTGAGCAGCGGCGGATCTGAGTTCGATTTTTCCGAGCGAAAATGGATAATTTGCATTTTCTTGATATGGAAAATCAAAGTGGTGCCTTAAGTTCCGTCGCAATGTCTCAAAATATAGGCAGAATATGGGGAACGGAGTGTCTTAACATTACCAGAGGTAACTCTGTTCCCCATTTTCTTCCTATATTCTATATATATATTTTTATACATTTTAATTGTAAAATATTGTCCGTTTCCAGAAAATATAGAACCTATATGGTAATATAACTTATTTATTAAATGTATCAATAATACTCGAGCGGAGATAGTGTCAAATATCTTATTTACTTAATCCATTAGTCATTATTTTACTACCAATATCTACTAAAATTTGATCTAAGCCCTATAGAATGAGATCCCAGTGCCTCCAGACTTATGTCATTTTAGCAAAGCTGAAATTTTAAGGATTTATAGTCTAATATGTAGTTAGACTGTTTGTGTACTTACAAAATTGAAAGTGGGGGGGCCTTTCAGATACACGCTCATCTACATTAAAAAGTTACAGTAAAAAGCTCGTATAAGCTTTTAAGAATAATGTAAATAATGTTTTTAAACATTTTTAAAGTGTTATTCCACACTTAGGAAAGAAAAATATACTCCTGGAAACCGGCCAGGTCGGTTCGAGGCGCGGGTTCGAGTCCCGCTACGTTCAAATTTTTATACGTTTTCTAAATAAGTATTTTTCTTTCCTAGGTGACTGTACTCATTAACCGATAATCGGTAGTAAGGTAATAAATCCCGTTGCCATCAACCATAGATCATGAAGGTTATCATTAAGTTTATTTATATTTCCTCTAGGCTCTTTCCCCGGCGTTCTTTGATTTGTTTTATTAATAGTCCAGTCCTTTTAGTTTACGTATATTTTTAGTGGGCATTTTTTTTATGTCAGTACAATTGATTTTCTAATAACTATTTATATAAGAAACTGGCATTAATATTATGTCACCTTAAAAATATTCAAGTTATTTCGATTTTTTACAGTTTAGCCGGTCAACTACAGTATCCGCTGTCAGTAACACCAGTTATCCTATTATATTATACATATATGCCTTATTATATGCTATTTTATTTACAAACACTCCAGGAACGCATTTAAATATACTTACAAAATGTTATCCAAATCATTCATTTAGGAAGACTAGGGTGACAAACACACGCTTAAAACTTTATACATATGAATATATGAAAAAATCATTTACACGCTGTATCCCCGACACAGGAGGGTAGGTAGAGGGGACCTAGTGGTAAGACACTCCGTTCCACATTTTCCTCCTAATTCTAAAGACATTGCCTTGTTGAGTGACGGAACTCAACGCCGCGCTTTGTCTCGACACCAGAGCAAAGAAATGAAAATATAAATTTAAATAAATAATTTCAATTCCCTGAAGTAGGGATCGAACCCACAATCAGTCGCGTCTACAATCACATACTACGCTACGCCTGCCCCACGACTGGCCTCGATGAACGAATGAATATGAAACATGGAGAAAATAATTATAGATCATGTAAAATAAATATAGACAGAAAGACATTGTTCAATAACATTTAGTACAAGTGAACCGTACACCAAGACAATATAACACACACCTTCTCTCAATATCATAGTTCGAAAGGAAATAATTCTGTCGTAAAGTTAAAACATGCATATCATATTTAAAATTGTATTTTTAGTAGTTTTCCACGTTTTGTGCTGCAGTGGAACATTTTACGGGTATGAGAGAGTGGTAAATGAGAACGGAATCATCGTCCCCAAATGCCCGTACGGTTTCAAAAGAGCTGGAAGATTGTGTGTGGAAAAGTCTTAACGTGCCGTGTTCAATAGTGATAATACACTAATTTAGGGAAAATTCTTATTTGTGGGTCAAATCTGGTTGAAGATGCTGCAAATAGAATTAAATACATTACTTCTACACCGTGAAACTAATGAAATTAATATAATTAATAATCAAACTCATTAATTCAAAATAACACTATATTGCACTTTATATATAACGATGTTCAACATTATAGACGATTATTCTGTGATTGTTGCCATTTGGTACTGAATTATATTTTTTAATAAATGTTAAGCGGAAATCATCTCTACTCGTAAATGGTAAATAAATCAATAAACATTTAAAAAGCTTTTTATTTTAATATTTAATTACAGTTTGTTTTATTTATATAAACTAAATAGGACCTACGTGGTGAACTCAAAAACTGACTGACTGGCTGACTGCAAACGTGGTTGTTGTGGATTCGCTATTATTATTATATCCTTTCAGAGGAAATTAATTATTCCTTTCTATTAGTTACAATAAGGTTATATTTTTTTTAATAATCTATAAAAGAAAAAATAAAACATTAAACCCCAAAAAATATGAGTAATATCTGTCATGTGACAAATAAGAATATTCCAAGCATAATTTACAATATTATTATAGTTAAATCAAAATTATAGTTATGTGTGTAGATTAAATTTAAAAAAAATATAATTTATGAAAATGGATGATAATATTTGTTCCCCGTGCGAACAGGAGGTTATTGAGAAAAGCCCGCCATGTCCTTTACAGTGCATGTCGCCTAGATGCAAATCGTTTCGAACAACGGTGATTTTTTGTATTATTTTTTTAGCTTTACGTTGTATCTCGTACTTCTCGTACATAGTAGAAAGAGGAGCCTGGGAACTTCGTTTAAGAAACTACATTAAAAGACTTCCGCGGAAAGTGAGGACTGTTTCCACCGAATTTTGGAGGCATTGCGTGTTCATTGGCGTAACTCAACTCCGCGCTTTATCTCGTTACCAGAAGAAAATATTAAAATATTAAATATTTCATTTCCACGAATTGGAATCTATAATCTATCGCGTTTATTGCATGCTTGTGCTCCTGCGACGTGATTGGCCTCATTTTTTTGTGATCTGACCGAGAAAATATATTTTTGAGTTTACGCTTTATACCACGTATGGCAGGGTAGCTGCAATCGGCGGTGAGTAACGGAACTCAACGCCGCTCTTTTCTTGAACAGACCGGGCAACTGAAAATAATTAATAGCCCCGAGTGTCTCAAAATGAACAATAATTTATTTTGTGTAAGTATAAGATGCACTTTTAAGTTTGCGTCTAAGATGTCAAGTCATGTCATAGTTACGTATTTTTTATAGAATGCTTATAGAATATTTGGCACCATCCATATGCAAAGGTGGCCGGGTGGTCTGTGCCCACTCCAGAATAGTCTGGTATCCACCACAAAAAATTTACTAACAAAGAATTTGCCCGGAAAATAAAAAAAGAAATAACATTTACACATATCTGTAGCTTTAAAGTTATTTATATTTTAAGTTAAAGTTATACTTAAATTTATTTTTCAAATAAAATGATTAAATGAATCTGCGTCGATGACTCATTTAATCAGTTTGTGTAAATAAGTGTAGAATTGGTTCATATAATTTATTTTTAATTTATTAAGCTTAATTAAGAAATCATAGGAAACTATTAGTTATTTTCCATTTGACTCTGCAAGCGAAACCGAAGGCTGCTAGTTTATTGTATATGTATGTATGTCCCATTTACAATTAAAAACGCCCTATCACCTAAACTTTAGCCTCAAATTGACTCGAATGACACACCGATCGTGTGGATGCTGGGCAGCGGGTCAGTCATGAGTGGACTGTCTGAGAAGATCATGACTAAATTTGGATTAACTCATCTCTCCACGGGAAGCTTATTACGGGCGGAGATAAACGCCGGCTCGGATAGAACTAAATGTTTAATTACTGCTATGGAACGACGTAAGTTAGAAAGAAAAAAAAAAGATGTTTTTATTAAGTAATTGAAAAGTTAACAAAGACCGTTGTGGCGGAGTGGGACAGCGTGTGAGTTTAATCGCGACGCTTGTGACTTGTGGGCTTGGTCGTCACTGGTGAGAGGGAAGTATTCTCATTCACAATGGAGAGTCATTTGTATGGTCTTAATGTTTATTTTTACAAAATACGCGGTTAATAGCATAATACAATTTAATCAATAATTATTTTTGAACGTAGCAAGATTTGAACCCCCTTTGGAAACCGTCCAAGCGCTCTGAGCAACTAAGCCATATGTTCTCATACGCTTGTTTCAACTTATTTATGTTGTTTGTATCTCTGCAGGGAGATTGTTACAAATGTCCGCTACCGAAAGCTAATTAGTTAGAATTGTCATTTAGCGAGAGAGAATGCTATTTATAAAATATATTTTTAAAGTGTTATTCTACACTTAGAAAAGAAAAATACTTCTTTAAAATACATATAAAAAAAAAATTTTTTTATATATTTTTGAAAAAAAGTATTTTTCTTTCCTAAGTGTGGAATAACATTTTTATAATGTAAAAAAATCAACAATTTTCAGACGATTCAGTTCCTAACGACGTTGTAGTAGAATTACTTAAAAAAGCAATGTTGAGAGCTCACGCTACTAAAGGTTTCATTATCTCTAAATTTCCGAGGGACAAAATGCAAGGAATTTTCTTTGAGAAGAACATTGGTCACGTTGAAGTAAGTTTTTATAAATTATAAAGAAAAAATGTAAAGTAGAAATTATTAATTCTTTTGAATAACCTTTTAACCTTAATAATTAAGTTCTTATCGTAAAGTAATATGCATTTTCTATGTACGGGACAGGTTCGATTCTCATTTGGAAGTGAAATATTTAATAATTTAATATTTTCGCTTTGGTAACGAGGCAAAGTGCGGCGTTCCGCCACTCAACTTCTAGAATTTAGCGGAAAGTGGGGAACGAAAATATTTTAATGGGTTTTAACATTAGGTTTAAAAGTTTCATCTGCCTACCCTGCTATATGCGGCTTTACGCCGTAATCCTGCTATATACGGATACATTGTATAATTGTATTTATTTATGTATAAAAAATATTTAGTTAGTTAAAGATTTTCAAGCATTTTCTCTTTGAAGTGATTTCTTGCAACGAACACCATACTTATAGCCATTTCAATACATTCCAGATGATAATCTATTTACAAACACCATCCAAAAAAATGCTTGATTCAACTCCAGTGGACGATGTGGACAGTAAACCTGTGAAAATATCCCCGGACATCTATAAAGATATCATCGACCATTGGCCCAACAAAATTAACCGGGTAAAATTAAATATAACAAAAAAATAAATGTAAAAAGTTATGTTTTTAAAATATTAACCATTTCTCCGCATATCCGTTTCTCTTGTTCTCTCTATCTGTTAGTCTCTCAGTATACCTATTAGATATTTAACGCAGTCAATTCTGCTATTCAACACGTATTCTCAAAAATGATGGAAAATAGCTGATCAATAAGTTATCTAATCACCTTTACTATTTTCTACAAAACCTCAAATAATACTCCAAAATATATTTTTCTCTTATCTTAGCCAAGTTATAAGCAATATATAAATAAAATCATATATTCCTCGAAGCACAGAACAAAATATAGCTTCTAAGTCAACGCAATCAAAAGATGTGAGCATTTGTGCAACGATTTTGCTGCGTTTCGTATGAAATTCGCCGCGTAATAGAAACTTATACGGTATTTCCCGCGACTCTACAGTTATGAAATTTGGCACGATGTGACAGCTTACAATACAAATAAAGGAAAAAATCCGAAGTATAAATTCGAAAATTTTGTCAACTTATAAGTTGTACTTCCCGTTGACAAACATTTGCACTAAACCATTTTTTTGATATCTAACTTCACCTTGTCGTAATTCAACTACATATTCGTACCATAACATTTACCATATTTTTAGATAAATGCTGAAGGTTCAGCCGATGCGGTGTTCAATCAAGTAGTTAATTTACTGCAACCGATATTTCACTGACTAAAATTACTCACATTTTGAATTAATAAAGCATTTTGAAAAGACATATTGTAGTTTGTTTTCTAAATAATACCTCTCAATATCCTCATTATTGCGCTTTTATGTGACTAATGAAACAAAAGACGAACAAAGAAGGGGCAAATCGTTGGTAATGTAATAAATAAAGATATGATTATAATGAGGCAGTCATGAAGGTTATCATTATATTCTCATACAACACCTCTAGCCTCTTCTCCCAGCCTTACTTGGTTTACTTTTTTAGTTACTTTTACACGTACAGTTGCAATTAAACAACATCTACTGCCTCGTAAAGAGATATTGGGTGATCGAAGGCTAAGATGTCAGCCTGAAGTTCTGGTGTGAACAAATAAGGTTTAGTAATTTTATAATAACATTTTAAATACGGACAGACTTTTTAGTGCCTTTAGTACACCAAGTGCAGTTTACGTAAGAACCGTTTCTAGTACAATTTTGACCTAACCTTAGAAATTATAAACAGATACTATCATAAGCACTCTAAAGCAATAGCTCGTTTGTATCAGTCATACATTGAATCTAAGAATGCAATTATTTAAAATTGTTTTTTTGTTAATTTTGAGTGTTTTGTGCTGCTATGGAATACCTTTAAACATGGACGACCTTGATACCAAAACAGTTGTAAATAATATGGTCATTGGAAATTTTTATGTAAACTGCCCTTATGGCTATAAAAGATTTGGTAGATTTTGTAAACATGATGGGTAAAATATTCCAATTAATATGTTTAATAGTGATAATATTTTAAGAATTATATATAAATATGATTGAAGATACATACATTATTGTTTAGCAATGATTTGGTTTGATTGAACCCACTTGGAACACTATGTGTATTTATAAAAAAAAAACTCTAAAATCTCTTTTATACAAAACAATAGCAATAACAGACTATCAAGATACTACTACGTACAACAACTCAAATCATCTTATCTACTACAAGACAAGAAACCTGAAGATCAATGCAGTTGACGCTCGAATTTGCCACATTACGCATTCCAAAATATTCGTAAGCCCGCCTGGAAGGAGCCACCTTGAGTCTGGAAAACATTAACTTAACAGCCCTGATGCCATTTGTAGCGTAAATAGAAACAGAATTATATTTAAATATTTTACAAAAATTGCATTATATAAGATGTAGAGATCTTATATTTTATCATCATATATTAATGTGAAATTAAACATTAAAGATATAATTAGTCTTTAATTTTATTATTTTTCTCCGCATAATTATAATATAAGAATGTCTAACCACACTTACCAAGTAAATTGTTGTGAGCTTAAATTATTATTTGCCTTTTAAGGATAAACTTTGGAATTGTTCTAATAAAGGTTATATAACATTTATATAATTCTATTCTTAAATTTCATTTAATATAAAATGAAACAACGAGAGGTAAGCTGATGGATATGAAGAAAACAAAAACTATAAATGGCTAATTTTCTAGCCGCACAGTACGTCTCACGCTAAAATACCATCCACATCACCTGGAAACGTGGCACTCCACTACTGTGTGGTTTCGTAGGAACTTTCTTTCACGCGCCACGAAACTGTGGCCTACCTGCGGCAGTGTTGCCAGGTCGATACGACATGGGTACCTTCAAAAAGCGCTTCTATTTCCACCTTAAAGGCCGGCAACGCACCTGCAGCTCCTCTGGTGTTGCACAGGTTCATCATCATCAGGTGACACGAACACTCGTTTACCTTGTCTTTTCCAAACACCAAAACATACCTTAGTATCGGGAAATTTTGGGAAAATGTTGTCTATGGTGATAGAAATATTCCAAATTGTGTCGACCTATATAAAATAACGTAGTCTTCTGCTCCGAGGCAAGATAAAATAAGAAATAAATAATAAAAATATATATTTACAGGTGTTGTCATTTGGAGGTTACATTGATCATTTAAGAAAATATTATCAAAACATTTGCAAAAAGCAACACCTCACTTACTCATAAACTAGCGGCTTTAATACCAAATTTTGCCCTCTTTTACAGCTATTACTTTTTAGAACTTAACCATAAATGTATAGTTTCAGATTTTTCAGATTTTGAACACTAGATGCCCTCTGCCTACCCTGCTGTGTGTAGGATACAGCGTGAAGCTGATTTTTTAAATCTCCAAGCATTCCCTACATAAAGAGAACCGATAGAGAGACCGACAACTTTCTCGTTCTTTTCTTCTTTAAAGCGTACGGAATCCTAAAAATGACAAACTCGCTCTCGACATTATCATTCTAACATAATTACTAGTATCACTTAAACATCAAAATAAAATATGTATTACATGTATAACATTATATTTTTAATATTTTCAGCCTTTTTTTTGTGCTGCAGACTGATTTCTGTGAAATATGAAGACGCAAAGTCCTCCGTTGGAGTAAAGTGGTTATGGCTTTAAAAAATTTGGAAGTTTCTGTTTAAAACAATTTTCAGATATCCAAAAAATATATTTAGTTTGCAAAAGTTTTAAACGTTACAAGAAAATAATAAATTTCATCGTAAATCCTATGTTAGTGCTCCTTCAGCACACACCAAGGGAGGGATAAGACTTACATGGCGTAAAAGTTAAATTCCGTTTGAGAATAACAAAAAAAAAACAAACAATATTTCATCATTTAATGTCTACATATATACTCTTAAATCGCTAATAATCGTTTAAAAAAAATGTTCTTCTGCAGTCTCTTACACGCTATGAAAAATTTATCGCATTTATAGCATATGTTACAAAGTTCCTTAAGTACTCGAGCATTTTAAATGCCTTTTAAAAGTTAAATAGTATAGTTAGATTATGTTTTTCGCCTCGTATCTTACAGGGTAGGCAGATATAGCTTATAGTTATAAAACATCACTTAATTTCCTACTTTTTCGCCCATTTACAGTGCAGTCGACGAGTTGTGGCCCTCCTAATGTTACGTTTTCGTAACTTTTGGGAAAATAATCAGAAGGAAGAAAAATTCTAAAATATCTTCCGCGCTTTCGTGGCAGGCCTCCTAATTATATTGTGCCTATACATAATGCGGGGGAAGTATGAATAAAAAAGAGTGTATTTTAATTAACAGGTTATCCGTTCTTGCTCTTTCTCGCGCTGTCTCACAGCAACCGCAGTCTCTACCAACAAGTAGAGACACTTAAACTGATCGCCATCTTCCCTCCCGGTCGGCACCACCTAAACACGTTTTAACTGAATTTTCAAAAAATAATGCGATAAACGAACAAAAGCATTTTTTTTTCGTAAAGAGATACAATTTTAGGTGATGCCGGCGTTAAAACATTGTCTAGGACTTATAAGAAAAGACGTACTATGCTTTTTAAACAATTTATTACATCAATCAAATCAAACACTATATTCGCTTGGTTTTAGCAAAAAACTAATCTATAATACATATAATATACTACACACTCGTGTCTTTACAACGGACCGACGCGACGTTTGAATATGTATGCTTTAACACCAACGCCGCCTTCAACTGTACTTTCTTTTTCTTTTTTTTATTTTCACTCATCACTCACGTAGTTTACAGGCATGTAAGCCTTATATATCTATTCATATCCCATTATATATGCTATATTTCTAAATAGAAAAGGATAAACGACTTTTTCCACTTGGGAATTAAATCAACAACCATTGCATAAAACATTAGTCTATTAATAAGAAGAAATAACTATGTAATTTAAATTTGAGAGAGACGGACGGTATTTTGACATTTAATATATTAATATTTATAATATGTAGTTAAGACACTATACATAACCACTGACTTGAAAGTGGAGCCCTTTCGGAGGTAGCATCAAATAAAGGTATGTCTCTGTCTGGGAGGATGAAAGAATCTTGAAATAGTCCGTAAATAATATGTCTAAAACTAAAGCTTGCAAGTATAACGTATTTGGCCCTAATTTTAAACAACCTTAAGGCCTTTGGCCCACGTAAAGTGTCTGGTAATAATAAGTATATATTTTTTACATTATTCATAAAAACATATTTAAATACGAGCGTTTCTACTTTAACGTAGGTTAGGATGTACCTTAAGTTGGCGCTACCTCTGAAAGGGCCCCACCAACCACAAGTTAGTGAGTACGCATACCGTCTTAATTACATATTAGACTATTAATTCTTAAAATTTCAGCTTTGCTAAAATGGCGTTGGTCTGGGGGCCCTAGGATCTCAGCCTATATATATATGTATAAGTCATTTCATACTAATCTCTATAATGTATGTATATTAAAAACTATCCAGTATCAAGTCTTGTGAAGAATAAATAGAAATTTTGAACGAAGCACATATAAACCGGTGTAGCTGTAAATAATTTTAATAATCATTTTATTTTCATAATAAATGGAGCTTAATGTAATAATTCTATATTTATAGTTTTGAGGTCAATCTTGGCGCTTGTGCCCAAGTGCGTGTCTGTATGTGCGACAGGTTGTGGGTTCGATTCTCACTCGAGAAAATATAATATTTCATAATTTTATTTCCTTGCTCTGGTAACGGAGACTAAGCGCAGCGTGAGTTCCACCACTCATCACGCAATGTTTTCAGAATTCGGTAAATAGTAGGGATTTTTTTTAGATTTATTTAAAAGAAATAATAAAAAGAGTTAAGCTTCTCACATTCATTACCTCTATTTAATAAATTTAATTTATCAGAGTGCCATGACACTGCGTTCTCCACGCTGTCAGGTACTCAATGATGCTTGGACTACTATGCAATATGGAGAAATGCGAGTAAGTTGAAAAAAAAATTGCTTAACAAGAGAAAAGAGTTTATCGGAATCGAATGCTCTAACTCAATCTGAGTCATCTCTATCATATTTCTAATTTCGCTTCAAAATTAATTCAATCGTAGTAATTGTACCTTATATTTTTGTACGTTGTCGTAAAATTCAATAAATTTTAGTTTATATAGTAATATATTTGGTTTTTGCGACTTTTTAAAGAAATTTACAGACTATAATTTAAAAAGTTTGATTTCAATTTCAACTACGTTCAAAATTTCCAAAAATTTACATAAACATGGTTGCACATTTTGATCACATTATAGAGTATTAAGTATGACACCACGTGTCGGTCGTGGCGACTTCCAGTTCCACGGCCACTGGTGGAGGCGGGCTCACCTGTCGAGCGGTTAAGGTACCCTGAGAATGCCAGGAATCCAGCTCCCCCGTTACTATTTCTTCGCACTCTGTCGCCATCGTCACCACTGAGCTATTGGTAGTATTTTAAATAAATTTGTATTGTCAGAAATGCATAGAATATTGATACTTATCGCAAAAAATGTTACAAATGTACAATTAATTCCAAGATTTACAATGTTCGATCCTCACTCGAGAAAATGAATTAATTAGTTAAATTTGTTTTTCGCTCTCAACACGCAATGCCTCCAGAATTATTCAGCAGAAAGTGGGGAACGGAGTATCTTAACTCTACGTCCCGTCTACTCACCCTGCTGTGTGCGGGATACACCGTGAAGCTGATTCAATTAAAATTATACTGAAAAACCATGAATTGAAACCCAACTAAGTTCTTATCTTTGTGTGGCATTTCAAACATAAATATCTAATGTTATTTCAGTGTGTTTTAATAAAATTATCTAAGTACACAGAATTAATTTAAACCGCATACATATATGGCGTACATGCCCATGTAAAGGCTCGCTTACGGCACTGATGTTACTTAGTTAGTAGCCTAGTGTTAAGACTCACTTTTCGAGACAATCAAATTGATAAAAAAAAACGAAAATAATTTATTTCCCCAAGTAGCAATTGAACCCACAACCATCACGTTTGCAATCGGACGCTGTGCCGCTCACGGCAGATTCATAAACATACGAATCTTTGAGGAAAATTATAAATTACCTCCTATTATCCATTGAATGTAAACTTTGGTCTGGTCCGTAGCGGATTACGGACTGCCACACGGAGGGGTCGTATTTGACCTCCTCCTCGCTGATAGCGCTGGAATAGCCCTCTTCGGCTTCCCCTAGAGCGTCTCTCTCTTGGTACACTAGCAGACCATCGCCGTAGTCGTGGCCTACCCCGTTGTGGTCTGCTACGTTCTATTGAAATATTAATTTTAATGTATTTAACATTAACCTTTAACTTACATAATATCATAATATGTATAGTGTTATCTGAATGATATGTGTTATTACTATAAAATATATGCATGCAATGGTTGTGGGTTCGATGCCTACGTTTCGTTTTTGATCATGAATATTTTCCACGGTCTATTTTGTTGATAAGTGGCATCTGATTCCGCATTTTTTTTAATGAAAAGGACACAATGTGTAGAACGGTCTTACCATTAAGATCGCTTTGCCTAGTATAGGCATACTAAAATTACGATTGTCATGTAAATTCTTGATATGAAGGTAAAACTAAAAAACGAGAAACACAAACTACGAAAACTATATAGTAGGTAATGTAATAAATTTTAATATAAACAAAAATCTTACTTGAACTTCAACTCCCTCCCATCCGCCAACTGTTATATTGTTGGGCATCATCATGCTCGACGTGGATGTAGAACCCAGGCCAACCATGGGACCAACGCCCATGTTGATGGGCCCCATGGACCCAACCCCCATATGTCCCCCCATGCCCATGGAATGAACCCCAAGGCCCGGATGCTTCCGGCCTCGACGTGATATAGTATATTTTAAGGGATCATGCCCCTCCCGACGAATCATTTCGGGTAAGATCCGACGACGAGCGTTGATAAACCAATTGCAAACCTATAACATTGTCAATTCTTTGTTTATTGTACTATAATTAATATCATACCTGTATTTAGATTTAAGTGACATTTAGAATTTTGTATATTTTATAATATAATAAATGTTTAAAATGTTTAGCAATTAATCTCGAAATGGTCAATGTAGGTCGATTAAGAAGATTAGCTACAGAAAACACGACCATCAAATTCCGCAATGTTAAATGATTAAAAAGAACCCCCAAATTAATTAATAATACTATTCAATTATCAATATTAGTAACTCCAAATATGTTTACCTGCAACACTGTTAAGTTAGCTTCTTGGCTCAACGCTAGTTTCTCGGCGTCACTAGGATAGGCATTGTATCTATGATCGTAGAGCCATCTTTTCAGGATTCTAACAGAGTTCTTCGGTAAGTTTCCTCGACGCTTGCGAACGGAACCTACTATTATAGCCTGGGGCGGAGGCAGGCGAGGCTGCATAAGCGGTCGTACTTCCGGCTCCCAATCATTACCGCTTTCATTATCTTCCGTTGAAGATGTTGATGGAAAACGATCTCTTGCTATATATTGTAATACAACTTATTTTATAAACGGGAAAAAAGTATTAATAATATTGCTATTAATTTTTAAGTATACATTAATAAAAATTAGATGCCTATAATAAAAATAAATAAAGAGCTTTTCTAGACGGGCACAATGTTTGTCAATGACGGTAGCTTTAAACTAGTTATGAGTTTTGACTACTAACGTAATTTGATCTTCATGACTTTTATGACTGATTTGCGCAGCGTGGCTATTTTTTTTTCAGTCTACACGACCAACTGAAACTCAATCGTGGTGTGGTACGAAGACTGACCTCAAACGTACTGACCGATTTTTGTTTTAAAAATTGATGCGCTTTTTGTGACAATCGACAACGACGTATGTCACTTGTCACGGTGAAGCATTTTTTGATTATTTAAAATATAGAAGAAAAAAAAACATTACGGCCAGTACCACTTTAGGTTGAAAGAGGTGGGTATGACAAAAGAGACTAAGTAAGAATAAAATTAAAGAATTGATGTAACAGATATTATATGAACTGTTATGTTCCGTCTAAGAGTGTATGTAAGTATAACATAATAAGAAAAAATGGTAATAGGCACGTCACAGTAATTTTCATAAATTGAAATAATTTCAATCGGAATTTTCATATTTAAACAACAATTACTGTTTTTATTACATTTCTTCTAGCATAAATAAATACTAAAGTAGCGTATCCAAAAAATCTTAACAGGACTCGAAAATAGTATAGAAATTATTTAGTACAAACTATTAAAAACAAACGCAAGGAAATTGATTTGTATATTTTAAAATATAAAAAAATAAATAACAACCAACATATGGAAAATATAATATATTTATTATAACAAATTTGAACATATAACACAAGTAACATATTTATGTACGCCTCTATACAAGATTACCCTCAATTGATCGCATCTATAACTTCGGAGGGTAGTATCGACCTGTTTTGTGGAGGGGTGTTTCGTACAACAGCGGGCGCTGACGTCGCAGTCGGGGGAAGTTCAGTCTCCTCTTCTTTCTGTGTCTTTTCAATAGTATCCGATAATATTTCCTTTAGAGTGTTGGCTAATGTTTTTGGATTACCGCTGCTGTCCAGCTGTGAAGAACGTGATGTTTATAAAAATGTTACCTAAATGGAGAATATTTCATGTATAAATTTTGTTATAGAATGAACTGAACTGAACATTTTAAATAATTTGTAAGTACGTAGTATGTACAAATATCTACCCAAAATAATTGTATAATTAAATATATATGGTAATAGAGAATATAGTGTGTAGTATATTTACTTATGAGCTCGCTCAATTTAGTTCAAAGTATAAATTTATACAAGATAATGTGAAGATAAAAAATAATATATCCTTACGATAGATATTAATTCTGTAAATAATGTAATTAATATATATGATAAGGAAACTAGATTTAATAATAAGATAGAAAAGTGTACGGAGTAAGTATCTGTAATGGTAGAAAAAAGTATATAGTAGATATATGCTTAGTTAGTGTGTAGTAGATATGTAGTGGTAAATTCATATATAGTAGCGTAGAGTAAATTAAGATTTCATATAATACCGTAACAACGTGTCCTCCGAACCGCTTGTGTACATTCTTTACTTTGTGCGCAGCTTCTTTGACAATTTGCCTCGCCGCACTTATCTCTGACTCGGGTCGACCCATCTCTGACAGTTTACTTTGTAGACGTGTTGCTGCAACCTGGTCAAAAAATAAATCAGCTTCACGCTGTATGCCGCACACAGCAGGGTAGGCAGAGGGAAC
>DVQK01000094.1:0-15597 GCA_018231685.1 Heliconius clysonymus
AATTTAAGTAAATATTTCATCTCCTCGAGTGGGGATCGAACCCACAACCAGTCGGGTTTGCAGCCACACCTCGTGCCGCTGCGCCACGACCGGCCTCTAAAACAAATTATATAAAATCTACATGAATTGTAGCCTATGTGTTATTCTGATGTATAAGTACTATAAAGTTGTGATGTACTGTAAAGTTTCATCTAAGTGCGTTTAGTAGTTTTTGCATCAAAGTGGAACTCATTTATAATATTAGAAAGAACTTAAACTGTAGAAGTAGATTTATATGAAGATTTATGTAAAAACTACATACACATTGTAGTTTTTTTCAGTGATTTTCGCATATTTTACTCGTATTAATAATAAGAAGAAATTGACAAATATTTTTTTGTTTCGATGATTCAATAAAACGGTTCTTATATTTTTTGTCAAAAAAAAGAAAATGCTTAATTTATACTTTCTTTTCAGATTATGTGCACACAAATATGCCTCACTGTTTCTACGACCTATAACGGATGAAGAGGCCCCGGGGTACAGCGCGGTCGTCAGGAGACCTATCGACCTCACACATATACGCAGGGATATAGACGCGGGACATATACGGTGGGTAATGACTTCGAAGATGGGGAAGGAGTTTTGAGGTCTTTTTTTATTCGGTGAAGAGAAGAAGAGAGATAAAGTTAGGTTAGGTCAATTGGGATTTGATTTGTGATGGACGAAGGAATTTATTATTTTTGTGTCATTGTTACATGTAAAAAAAAGATTCGGATGAATTTAGAACCTCCTTTTTTTGAAAGTGGGTTCAAAATGGGTGGCAGAATGTGTTTGAAATCTATTTTCATGTTTTTGTTTTTTTTTTATGAATTTCATTTGTTGTTTTGTTGTGAATAATTAGATATTTTGTGGGTAGGCAGAGGGAACCTAGTGTTAAGACAATCCGTTCCCCACTTCACTTTTTGCCGAAATTCTAGAGGTATTACGTGTTGTGTGGCGGAACTCGACGCCACGCTTAGCTACGTTACCAGGGCGAGGAAAATGGAAATATTAAATAAAAATTTAATTTCTTCGAGTGGGAATCGAACCCACAACCTTCGCGTTTACAGTCCCCGTGTGACGACTGCCTTACTAACTAACTATATATAATAATTTTCTACCTGTACATTTGTTTTTAGGACAACAGCGCAGTTTCAACGAGCAGTGCTCCTAATGTTAAGTAACGCACTAATGTACAACAGCTCCTCGCACAGTGTGTATTCTATGGCGAAGGAAATGCATGAAGAGGTTGGTTTTGTTACTATTTAAAAATATTTTTAAAAATAAACCATAAGGTGAGGTGGTAATAGAAAATATATAAATATTTCATAGTTGCGGGGTTTCAATCCGCGCCTTGTTTACCGTCGAATCGCTTTGACCACTGAGCCATACTTTCTATTTTTATGTGCCCCAATTATAGCAGGTTAAGCAGACAGAAATTAGTGTTAAGACATACCGTTCTCCACCGTTCAGTCCACCGTGCGAATTCTAGATTTTACCTGTTAAGTGACGGAAGTTAACGCCGTACATATATTTAACTAGAGCTAGGGATATGAAAATAATGTATCCTCCTAAGTGGGTACCGATTCACAATCGTAGTGTTTACAGTTATGCGCTCTGCCGCTATGCCACAATGGGCTCTTTTATAGAGTTCCGTAGCGTAAAAATGGACCTTGTCACTAAGAACTCCGATGTTTGTCTGTCCGTCCGTCCATCCGTCTGTTACTAGGCTGTACCTCATGAGCCGTCATGGTCAGACAAGTAAAACGAAAACTTCACAGATAATGTTGCATTTATAACGACTGTTGCCGTTATAACGACAAATACTAAAAGGAACAAATAAATAATATAAATATTTAAGGGACATACAACAGAAATGATTTTACTACCGTTTTTATAGATAACTGTGCGCGAGTCCGACTCGCACTTGGACGGTTTTTATTATATTTTTATAGTATTGTGATATTGTATTATTATAATATTGTATTATTATAATATTGTATTATATTTAATTTTAAAAATTTATTAAAATGTTTTTGCAATGTTTCAGGCGCACGGTCAACTAAGTATGTTAGTTGCTGCCCAAGCGCACGCCGGCCTCTGTGCGCCGCGACGCAAGCGACGAAGATACGCACTGGATTGAACCCACTACCACCTTATTGTAACATGAATATTGGAATATAAATAGACTTTTGAATAAAAATATTAATTTGAAAATGTCTTCTTATTATTCTGATATAAAATCAAATCGGCTTCACGCTGTATCCCGCACACAGCAGCGTAGGGAAACTAGTGTTAAGACACTCCGTTCCCCACTTTCCGCCAAGTTCTAGAGGCTCTGCGTGTTTTGCCTTGACACCAGAGCGAAGAAATGAAAATATAAACATAAATAAATATATCATTTCCTCGAGTGGGGATCAAACCCACAATCGGTCGCTTTTACAGTCACACTTCGTGCCCCTGCGCCACGACTGGCCGCATTATTCTGATATAGTTATAATGTCTTAAAAAGAAAGAGGGTATGAATAGTCATCATATTAACACAAAAATAAAAAAATAAGTGTAAAATACCTAACATTCAAATTACCTTAGTGTATACTATATAAAGATTTTACTTATATAAAGTAAAATCTAAGTCTAGACAGGCAACAATTTGCAGGACATGGCCAACTACACCTGCGTCGCGGAAAATCTCGCCGCGAAGAGGATGACGACGAAAATGATTATTAACTTTAAAATGAATAATTTAAAGTATTTCATCGTTATCAAAGCTATTACAAGATGCTATTGTAATTGTTCTATATAGAGGATACTTTCATAATTGAATAGTAGCGCAACGCAGGTTAGAGAGAGAGAGGCGGACAGTAAACCAGTGCGACGCTTCACTTCCAGTCGCCGTGCTTATACTTAACAGTAATATTGTCATCGGATAGCAGATAGTTTGGATAGTCCACGTCCACAGTGGCGCAAAATACTTTTGGATTTTTTTTACACCGATGTTTGGATTTTTTTAACAAAAACAATACAATATCATATTAATCAATTCAGTCAGAGCGATTACATCACACCTTCCACCACGAACGCGACTTACGGCCGTAACCGCGAGTCTAGGTTCGACTCGCGCAGGGGTCGCCGATGACATACTCTCAAACCTCGTAGTGATTGCACTTTCACAGAATTATGAAGTTGTTCATTATTGAATGTATAAATTATATAATCAATCTGTTGGCAAATGCAGCATAATAAAATTTTGCAGGTGATATGCGGGCGAAGCCGCCAATGGGCCGCTAGTTATATAAATAAAATAAAACAAGTTATTCGTCTATAATATACACATTTGTTTATTTATTTAACGTTACAACCTTTATTTAGTGGTGGCGATACACGAAACATAACTCACGTACGACAGCTATTGATATAAATCCCTTACAAACTAACTCACTTCCGAAATTGAATAATCAACAAATCAACCATTTGATTGATCAACCAATTAATCAATCAAATAATTAATTGATCAACCAAATAATCCATAGTACAACCAACCAAAACGATGGTTGCCAAAAACAAATTGTAATTATAATTAAAAAATTGTATTTGATATCTAAAATGTAATAAGCAGTGTAAGAGTGCTTGTTTTTGACAACCATAGACGTTTGATAAATTGAATGGAAATAGTCAATAATTTCGTCATAAATTGTTAAGTTTTTTCGTCAAAATCCTAATATTTCTCGTATTTGTTTTATTTACATACTTACTTGTAAGTATGAGTCTTCTTATGAGTTCTTTTGAAGTCAACATTTTTAAAATATAATTATATTAGTCAAATTTATTACGTTTTTTACAGAGTATTATTTTTTTAATGCAAATAATCACTTTTCCTTATAATTAATGAGAAAAACTGAAAAAACCGCTTTTTAAAACTATATATAACGTTTTGCTGTATATACATAGATAAAGTATGATCAATTTTAGAAATTTTAAGAACTTAAACATTTTTTAGAATATTAAAATACCACTGCGTTTTCAAATAAAATGAATTTATATCGTTCATCCAATGAAAATAATTACTAATAATATTTTTAGACTTAACTATTAATTAATTAAGAAAAAACATTTTTTTTATTGATTACGATATTATATAGTAACCATTGCATTTTATTATTTATTAAGTTTCATTTTGTTTTTAATTTTAATATAAATAAATGTCATTACTTTTATTGGATGCAACGACGTGTGACGCATACAAAACAAATATGTATTAAAACGCATGTGTAAAGTTCATAACTAAGAACTGTATAATTATACATGTATAAATTATACACCATGTATAATTTAGTTTCTCTATTTTTTATATTTCTATCTGAGGGCAACCTACAAATATTATAAATGTGAAAGTTTGTGAGGATGGATGTTTGTTCTAAAATCACAGAAAAAACTACTGAACAGATTTACATGGAACTTTACAGTAACTTAGCTCCAAAACAACAAATAGGCTACAATCTAAGTAAACATTTTGCATCATTTGGATATATATACAAAACAATAATCTAAGCGAGCAAAGCCGCGTTTGGCTAGTAGCCAATATTTTTAATGTTGGTTGCGTTCTAAGATAAAAATTTAAAAAAAAAAATACACGATGTATTTTCTTTCCCTACTGTTCTTTTCTTTCTGCATTTCTATTTATATTTTAGAACATTGGCAATATCCCTCACATCTAATTGTAAAGTACATTCATACAATTATACATGTATAATTAGACACTATATATTTTTTTTCTTCATTTCTGATTATGTCTCAACGCATTGGCAATATCCCTAACGTCTAATTGAACTTTAGGTTTATGTTGTGGAGGCTCAAAATAGAAATCGAAACGCTTGAACGACTCTATCTCTCTCTCTGATACTTCTAATGTTGATAGATTAGTTATTCTTCTGTCTGGATAGAATACGCTTGAATCTGAAAAAAAAAACCGATATTATTATTTACATAATAAAAAAAACAAACAAGACACAGACTGTAAACAGAGAAAAGATTGTATAGAGACCCTACATACTACACTTTTCTTTCTAACACAAGACAATGTGTTAAGTGGCGGAACTTAACACCGTACTTTATTTTATCAAATCGGGATAATGAAAATAGTTCATTCCAATATTAAATATATGAAGTCACTCACAATAATCGCGTTCGACAAGACGAAATAAGTTAATTATTTCAGCAAAATAATCTACAGCACTATCAACATACATTGAATGGCCCAAAAAAGGATAAAGATTATAGTGAAATAGCATTTTTCCCTTTTTGCCTCCTGTCCTCCCCCCTTTATCCCTACCCCATTGCAACCCCAGTCTGCTCTCTACCTCACCTCATTCCTTCGTGCTCTCCAAGACCTCAACTCCTCTTTTCTTCCCTTCCCTTCTCTCTCTCCCCACTCACCTGGTCTGTGTTGCGGCGGGGAGGTTCCCCCGCTGTCCCCCGCGCTCTCGCAGTTGACGGACGACAGGGAGGATTGCATACCTGGACAAAAATATATATACACATTTAGATTTAGCTTCGCGCTGTCCCGCACATAGCAGGGTAGGCAAAGAGAACCTGGGAACCTAGTGTTGAAACACTCCATTCCCATTAGGACACTCCCTGTCCCTGAGGCAGGAGGGATTCTGGAGGCATTGCGTGTTTTAGATTTCTATAATTACATTAACATATTTTTTATTAACTTTTTTTATTGTAATGTTAAGGTTTTTTTCATACTTAGAAAATAAACATACTTTTTTTATCAAGCTACGTTACACTATTTTCAATGTATAATATTGTGTATAAAATACACACACACAAAATATAAAAAAAGAAACAAAAAATCCAATACTCACTATGATTATGATTAAGGTTGTGCATATGATTATGATTATGGTTGTGATTATGGTTATGGTTGTGGTTCATTTGCGGTTCAGGCCAGCATTGGGGTCTTGAGAATAGAGATTCGTCGTTTCTAACTTCACATTGTTGCTCCTGAAAATAAAAGGTTTTCATTATGTTCGAGTCTTGTGTATTTTATATTATATTATACTATTTTAACAAAAGATAATGGAGTGTTTTGACATTAGGTTTTACTTTGTATAACTTGGTTAAAAATAAATGAAATGAATGAAATGAAGCAAGACAAAAACATCAAATAAAGCGATATTTTTTTTTGTTTATGTATCCCTCCGGGATTTAATAGGTGTAATATAATATATTTACAATTCTATATTATAAAAAATAATGTTAAAAATGTATACATATACTTAGTAACTTAAAACAAAATGTAAGTGCTGATTTGAAAACGTAAAGTTTGTCAAAATTCTCTCATATGATTTAATCTATTAAATTACAAAGTCAAAGTCAAATAATTTTATTCAAAATAAGAAGTTTACATTTTTTGAACGTCAAACAATTTACCACGGTACATTTAAGATATTATTATGGGTATTATTAATATTTATATATTTTTTAATATTTATATTTTCAAAATCTGTTTTTAGAATTGATTAAGAATTATAGACCTATTTAAGGATGTCGTATGACTGTAAACACGGCGGTTGTGGGTTTGATTCCCATGAGAGGGAAATATTTATTAAGGGGAAGTGAAATATTTAATATTTTCATGTTTTGCTCTGGTAACGAGCCAAAGCACGTGGTGGCACTTAACACGCAATGCCTCGAGAATTGTCCATACTATATAAATCTCTACGCCCATTTCACATATAAGAAAACAAAAAAGCAAAGAAATGTGTCACTATACATAAGTGCCTAGTGACTAATTTGTTTTCTGAGGACACCAAAAATTAAAACCTACCTGCCCTTTATAAAACTTGGAGTCCGTCACGTAATGTATGGTCACCTCCTTATTCAACTTCGACCCAGCCCTCAATCTCTGAAAATACGGCAACTGGTCGCCATTTTCAAAATTATCATGTTTTATTTCAGTTTTGTCATTAAATAATGCATTTCTAAACACATTCCTGTCTTCTTGCCCGAATGGGGTGTAAAGGCAGTATTGGTCATCTTTCTTTAATGGCGTCCCTATAGGCTCAGGTCGTATGGGATTAGTGAATAGGGAATCATTCTCGAAATTTCTATTTTGATCCGGCCTTGTACCTATGGGGTTTGGGGACACTACTTTTGGCGTTTTCTCGTCAAAATATTCCGGAGTCAGGAAACTTTTTTGGGTATTTTCTTCTGGGGTTTTGAATAGGGAGTATCCATCATCATTTTTTTGTGTGAATGATGCCAAATTCATTATTCTATTTTGGAAGTCGTTTTCTTGGGGTTTTTGGGAGTAATTGGGGTTGACGTAGTTGTACTGAGGTTGGTACGGGTTCATTTGCCTCATGCCTATTAGGTTTTGTTGGTGCATCATAGACATCAACGGGTTTCGTATTGTATACATTCCGTTGGAAGTAGGTGTTATCGTTGCTTGGCAAGGGGTCGGTGGCATAGGTATGGGGTCGGGAATTCGAATCTCGGACTTCTTCTGTGGTGGGGCACTCGTTATTTGTACTGGAGGCAAGTTTGGATGGAACATTGGATTCCTTAATGTAACCATTTTCGCTCCTTCTTGTTTTTGTTCGGTCGCTTCGTTCGCTTTTTTCGCTTTTTTCTTTGATTTCTTAGATTTTCCCGTTGGTGGTTGTGGCGGTGGTGGTTCTGGGATAATAATGGTTTTTGGAGTTTCTGTAAAAGAAGCGAAAAATGTTATTATAGGACAATAGAATATACAATCTTTGAAAAGCATTAATATTTATGCCGTTATGATTTAGTCGTGAAATATCATATTATGGAGGACTGGTGGCCGCCGCGATGTTTGGTTTTCTAAATTCATGCTCAATGTTCACTCGTGCTTGGGAAGAAAGTAATAAAAAAAGAAACATCTTAAAATCAAATCTGCTCGACCGTACTGTAGATTTACTAGTACTTAAATCAATCTATGTCAATCAGTCACTAACAGGTAACTTCAGAGCGACCACGAGATACCGGCCGTTCTGTACTAGTACTAATCGTTATTTTTTAACTTTTTTAGTACTTACCATTGGCAGGTGGTGTGTGTGCTGAGAACATCATGAGCGATGGGTCAGCGTTGATGACGGGCGGGGGACGAGACACGGGGGTGGGAGACGCCTCTAGTTGGTTGTGCTTCCAGAGGGGCTGGGAATTATTCAAATATATTTATATATATATATATGTAACAATTGCAAAAATCGAAGATCTTATTAAACAATCAATATATAAGTAATATAAACACAATAGAAACTCGATTATCCGGACCAACAACTGCGACCAGTTATATTGAATGTGTAAAGTATATTTTTTAATAATCTCTTAATAAACATTGATTCCTGTTGTTATATAATTATGTACTACATATGTACAAATCCCGCCTTTCTAAATAAATTCGACTATCCGAATTCCTAATGAAAACAGTATTTATTTATAAATACTTACAACAGATTTGATAGTGGGCTGTTCTTTCTTCTCGCTCGGTTGGACTCGCGTCAGTGTAATGCCGGGGGGTAGTTTTAGATCTGCCACCTGTAAAACAATATTTATATTATTTTATTAAATTGAAATTAATATTATATTAATGTATTCAAAAAAAAAGGAAAGTTTTATTGTATAGACTATGTAATGTAAAGCTGGACTTAAAAGAAAATTTAAAAAAGTAACATAAAAAAAATAAGGAATCTGAACAATTATCTATAAAAAAACGGCAATAAATACACGTCTGTCGTATGTCAGCCCCTTTAAATAGTTATTTTATTATATTTAGTATTTGTTATTATAGCGGCAATAGAAAAATGTCTTCTATGAAAATGTCAACTGTCTAATTTTCATAGTATATGAGATACAGTGCGACGGACAAGCAGACAGGCTGACAACAATAATAATATGGTCCCATTTTACCCATTATCCTGTAGTAGAAACGTAAAAATTAAACTAAAATTTACTACTGTTAAAACTAAACTATGATTTACTATAATCTCAAATTCCGAATTATTAATAAAATAAACTATTTAGAGTAGATTACAGTATGGTCGACGAGCCGTGGCCTCCCTGAAGTTAGATTTTCTAATTTGGGAAGAAAATAATCAAAAGTAAGAAAAAATCTTAAAATATAGCAAACTTCCTGGTGGGTCTTTTCCTATAATTTTTTACTTCTGAGCTTCTAAGACATTACAATTTTTACTTTCTCTTTCATAGCAATAAATTATTTTTACTAGCGATTCTTATATATATTTATTAAGTATACCTGAACGCCGCTACTAAGTTGTTCCATAATGCTGCACGACGCTGGCTTCTCCGGCTCACTTGTGGACGGATTCTGAAGAGAAAATTAAAAACAAATAGCACTTAAAATAAAAAATATAGTTTTTTTTATAACAATTACGCAATTTTACGACAGTACGTACGACTATCAATAAAGGTGTTGTCAGACTTTACTAAAATGGCATAAAAAATATTATATTAGAAAAACTTGACTGTATAAAACTAAAAATAAAAGAACAAGCCCAATACTTCATTAGTACTAACAGCTGGGATTTATTTTTCAAACAACTATATCTATTGACCCAAATGTAGTTTCGCCTGCATAAGCTTATGGTTGTATTATAGCTGATTTATAATATTTTTTTTAGCTTTCGTAATTTCAGACAGAGGGAGCGTCTTTAGACACTCTGGTCCCCATTTTTCATAGAACTCGGAAGCAATCCGTGATGAGCGGCGGTACTCAACACCGTGTTATTCTGAGGTATATTAGTGTAAAGTTTCATCTAAAACTAAACTAAACTAGCTTCACGCTCAGTAGTTAAAAACTAAACGAAACTAGCTTCACGCTTTATCCCTAGCGGAAGAGGGAAGTCAGAGAGAACGGAGCGCCGAACGCTACGGTAAGCTGTTCAGTAGTTTTTGCTTGAAAATGGCATAAACATACATCCTTACACATTTACAATTTTATATAAGATATAAATTTTACCTGTTTATTAACAACTTCTATAGTAGTGTCGGCTGTTATATTGATAACTTGTGGTTTATTTTGATTATCTTTCTTCTTTTCTTTCTTATTGTTGTTGTTTTGTGTTTGTTGATTTTTCGTGTTTGATACAGGCACAGCCACTCCGGCTGAACAATGAAAAAAAAAATTATAAAAGTTTGTCAACGCTGGGCTTTTGCCTTGTAGTCAGAGCAAAGAAATGAAAATCATCCTCCGGGTGGGGATCGAACCCACAACAACATTTGTGGTCCTGCGCCACGGCGACATCAAATAAATTAAATTTTATAAGTTTTTTTTTGTAGCTACGTTGTATCTTGCAAACAGCAGGGTAGGCAAAGGGAAAACTAATTCGAGACATTACATGTTAAGTGACGAAACTTAGCGCTGAATCCTATAACTGTATAACAAACTACCACATACCATTCTTCTCTTGTTTATTCTCTTTCCCTTTCTTCTCTTCCTTCTTAACTTCCTTCTTTTCTTCTTTCTTCTTTTTAGTTTCTTCTTTCTTTATTTCTTTTTTATCCTTCTTTGCATTATCTACTTTTGTCGTTACTTCTGCCTTTTTCTCTTTTTTACTTTTAGTTTCTGGTTGTTGTTGCTGTTGCTTTTTTCTTTCTTCTTCTTCCACCTGTGAATAAAAAAAGAAATTATTACAAAAAATAATAATTAAGTATTCTTTACATATAACTTGAAAATATTATATTTTAAATTCAAAGATATGGTATAAAGATGCTTCAATGTTTCAATTTTTAAACAGTGTTTTAAAATATATTTTTTTAAGTGTGGAACAACACATCAGAAAAACAAAAAATATATATATATAACATTCTTTTTAAATACAATTAACTAAAGCAAATCCGTCATTACGTTGTAAACAACGATGGTCATAGCTTCAATTTGGTTAAAACAATTCGATTTCTTTTGGCACTTTAGCAGTTATTTAAGGAGAAAAATATAAATATGTATTACTCGGTACATTTGTTACAATTAAAAATTAAGAAGAAATTGAGGCCGTCGTGGCGCAAGGGCACAAGGGTCCGACGGTAACGGACTGTAAGGGAATCAATTATTATTTATTAATATTTTCATTACTTCGCTCTGGCACCAAGGCAAAAGCCCGGCGGTAGAGTTCTGTCACTCAATACGCAATGTCTTGAAAATTTAGTAGAAAATTGTTAACGGAGTGTTCTAACTAAGTTCTCTCTGCCTGCTGTGAGCGGGATACAGCGTGAAGCTGATTTATTTTACTTATTTAAAAATTTAGAGTTTATTAATATTTTTATTAGATAGCGTAAAGAAACATTTGTAGGGTAGCTACAAAAAGTATAATAACTTTGTTCATATCAATTGCATAGGTGTTTTGAGTAATAATACCACTCGCAGGGATTAAATATTACCAGTTTCTCGTTCTAATGGGACAAAGTGCGGCGTTGAGTTCCGCCTCTAAATACGCAATGTCTTAACCACTATGTTCTCTCTGCTTTCCCTCCTTTATGGAGGACGCAGTGTGAAGCTAACATAAAACGGGGGTATTCTAAATGAGGCTATCGAGGGGCAGTGAAACAAGCGTGCGACTGTAAACGTGATGGTTGTGGGTTCGATTCTCACCTGGGGGGGAATGATATATTTATTTTTTTTTCAGTTCTTCGCTCTGGCAATGGCGCAAAGAGAATTCCGCCCCTCAATACGCAATGCTTCGAGAATTCAGCGGTACGTGGAGAATGGAATGTCTTAATTTTAGGCTCCATTTAGCTACTCTGCCATGTCTGAAATACAGTGTGAGGTTAAAAAATGGCCTATACCTGTTGTTTAGCAAGTAACTTCCTCTGTTTTTTGGACAATTGTTGTTCAGATGTAGTCTTGTCACTCTGCTTGTCGTTTTGTTTATCTTTTTGCCGTGTTTCTTGTTGTTGCTGTTGTTGGGCTTGTTGTTGTTGGGCTTGCTGTTGTTGTTCTTTTTGTTTTTTCTGAAAATTAAATTTAAAAAATGCTATTATTACCTCTTTTATACTTACTCTAACTCTTAAAACACATTGAAGTTCAATTTTAAATAAAATATTCAGTACATATAATAGGCAGACATCGATTCAGAAGAGGCAGATCATTATATACACAATGTTATGTAAATAATACTGTAATGTTGGTCGTGTGTTCGATTCCCACTTCAGTAATCCATTATTTATATTTCTTCGCTCTGGTAATAATATAAAAAGCGACCTTGAGGTCCGCCACTCAACACGCAATGTATCTAAATAAAACGAAGACTGGAGTGTCGTAACACTAAATTTCCTCTGCCTATTCCGGTAAATGATACATTGTGAGATGAAATAGTGCAGCGTGAAACTAATAAAGAAATACATATGTTTTACCTTTTCTTTAGCAGATCCTTTGGCTAATTGGTTGATGTGCGCTATCGCTTGTTCCCATGTTTGTTTTTTTTGTGAGTCACTTTGTTTTTGATTGAGTGCGTTTTGTGTGTCTTTATTTTGATTTATGTCTGATATTGCTGAAAAATAGACATTTACATTATATTTAATATATATTCTACCTTTTATTAAAATAGTTAATTAAAAGCTATATATGTAAAAAGATAGTATCCCTATAGATAATATTTTATTTTGCTTCACGCTGTATCCATATCCTAATAACAATAAAACGATTTAGTTTTTAATAAAAACAATCCAGCTTCGACGTTGCAGTACCAAAGCGAGTGACTGCTGTAAATTCGTGAGTTCGATTCTCATGAGGGGGAATATATTATTTAATATTTTCGTTTTCTCAGTATGCTAAGAAGACAAAGCGCGACGTTAAGTTCCGCTACTCGACACGCTATGCCCCAAAAATTGCATAGTACAGAGTATCCTAGCACTAGGTTCTCTGTGACTGCCGTGATATGTGCGAGATACAGCGTAAAGCTAAAAAAAACAAAATTACTATGTTAGTAGAGATAACTGAAATGTCAAAATAATCTGTTCTCCACTTTTCTTCGATAACGCGTGTTGAGTGGCGGAACTCAGCGCCGCGTCTATAATTTATAAATTTATTATATAACGTACCATTCATAGTATTTCCAGATATAATAGACGCGATGTTCACTGGTGTGGGGGGCAGCGGGTTCAAATTCAGCGACGCTTGGATCATTTTCTCCTTTTCCCTCTCTTTTAGTTCGTGTATTCTCTGTTCGTATTGTTTTGGCGGTTGTTCCGTCTAAAAAAATTAAGTAAATAAGTTTTAAATTAAAATTATAGTCCACAGGCATACTAAGATTTGCAATTTAACTGATAGTAAATTAATATTAGTGCAACGTTAATTTTCATTTTTTTCCCATACAATATCAATTAAATAATAATAAGAAAAAATATTTAGATTTTCCTTTAAGTAGCTCTTCACTCTCTAATCTTCACTAAAATTAGTTTTTTTTTAATGAATTCTCAATAAGTTTTATAAAAGAATTTTAAAATTTAGTATTTTTTTTTATTTATATTGATAACTATAATAGAAAACAAACAAAAATACATAACAATAATAAATTTAACACACATCCAACATAGTTAAATAAAATGAACAATAAATAAAACTCTAAATCCAAATTCGAACCTGTGTCTCCCCTCCTTTCCCTTGCAAGACACGAGCTTCAGCCAACTCCCTCTCACACTCTTGCAATCTCTTAGTGCATTCCGCCACTCGTCTCTCAGCTATTTGTAGTTCCTAAAATAAACATAATTTTAAAACGTTGGGAGGGTTGTAGGTGCGATTACCGCTAGGGGGCTTTGATTATTTTGTTATTTAGAAAACGTATAAAAATTTAAACGCATCGGGAACTGACTAGGTCGGTTTCAAGGAGGCCCGGGTTCGAGTCCCGCTGCGTTAAAATTGTTATACGTTTTCTAAATAAGTATTTTTCTTTCCTAAGTGTGGAATAACACTTTAAAAATGTTAAAAACATTAATTATTTTCATTTCCTCGCTCTGGTAACAAAGCACACACACGGTGTTTAGTTCTGTCACTCAAAATGCAGTTTCGAAAAATGTGCGGTGCGAGAGTAGCGGAGTGTCTTATCACTGGGTCCCCTCTGCCTACCACGCTATATTCCTATACAGTCTGAAAATAAAAAACTTGAAAGATTTGAAATTCTTCATAATTATTTTTATGTGTGAAATACTATTATAAGAAAATAAACTATAAAGAATCTTATACAAATTTTATTTAAATAAAAAAAAAACGATTATAATTATTGTGGTTTCTAACACAATTGAGAAAATTTATAGTTATATTTTTTATTTTTTTATTAAATGATGATATATTTTGATTAGTATATAAATGTAAAGGGTTGTAGGTTCGGTCCCCATTCGGTGGAATTAATTGTTATCATTTCATCGCTCTGATAATAAGACAAAGTGCAATATCTAGAAAACTGGACTGGAAAACGGAGTATCTAAGCACTAAGTTCCCCGACTATCTGGCTATAAGCGCGACACAGCGTGAAACCAAGGAAAAATTACTAAAAATTATATCTAATCTAGAATCTTCATACCTTAGCAGTAGTATTAACAAGTGAAGTGCAGTCAGACAGTTGCTCGGCAACTTGTTGCATTTTCGCCTGCTGGGCGGGCGTCAATTTTTGTTTTTTACCTGTTAATAATAATTATATAGATTGTATGTATAGATTTAAATAAAAAAATATATTTATACATTTATACCAAATGTCAAAATAATTCATTTTCGTAGATGGTAATCGAACTGTTATGCGGCCTTTTTATAATGCGACCGCGTCAAAGATCTAACTGATTTTATTACTTTATAGTCAATAAAAATAAATGCAATAAGGAATTTGCCATGGAAATTAACAAGAAATAATGTTTGCTAAAATAAGCAACTCGAACCTGGGAATAAGGGTTGTAAAAGAACCCATAACGCCACGACGGCCTCAATAAAATATTAAAAGTAATAAAATATTTATTAACAAAATACTTTCTCATAAAAAACACATTACATAAAGTATAGTTTAGTATACCTTTTTTCTTACTATCGGTGGGTCTAGCGGGCCTTGCGTGTTTCAAGTCCCTGGCGGCGGCAGCGTGTGCGGCGCTCAACGCCGCGTGGGTCGCGCGCGCCGTACGTAACTCAACGCGGAGTTGTTCCAGCTGCTGGAGGAGACGACTCTCCGTCTGATGAAAAGAATAATAAAGAACGATTATTTTTATTAATTTAAATAGTGTTTAAAAGGTACCGATATTCGTTATTCCAAAGGACTTTTTTCATATATTTTTTTTATTTTACAAAAAATGCTCGTACGTACGTACTCAAACTATTTCGGAAAAAGTTAATCAAAATTTTCATAGGTTTTCTAAAATATTTTATATAATCGTTTAATTTTTTATTTTCTTAAAGGAAAATAACAAGTTAAATGACGACTCTCAATGCTGTAATTGGTCTTAACAGAGCGAAGAAATGCAAATAATTTATCGAACATCTAAAATGTAACTTAAAATAAAAAAAATTAAATTAAATTAGCTTCACGCTTTATCCCGCACACAGCAGGGTAG
>DVQK01000095.1:0-15574 GCA_018231685.1 Heliconius clysonymus
ACATACAAGATACGCGCGAAAAACATAACCCTTCCTTAGCAGTCGGGAAAAAGAACTTATAGTTTATTATTTTGATCACACTAGAACACTTGCTTATGTTTACGCGTAATGAATAGCTATGGAGAAATTTAAAATGTTTTTTTATATATTGCATTTTATTCCATATTCTTTAATTATAATAAAAAGAATAATATATAATAATTATTATTAGATATTTCCTTTAAAATTTAAAGTATATAACAAAAACGTCTTAAATAACAACAGTAATTACTATCAAACCAAGGACACAAAAAACGTAGGAACTTCCCTAAGTGGGAATGGCGTCACTCATCTTAATATGTGATACATTTTATCTAATAATGCGTTCTAATCAACCTAGTAGTGACGTACAGAGCGGGAAGTACACAGAATTCGAGCGCAATCACGTGGCAAGGTTGTGTGCTAATTTGACACTATGTCGATGATCGCTGCACGCTGTATACGCATATAGCAGGGTAAGCCCTATATTCGAAAAAGTGCGTGTTGAGTGATTGAACAAAACGCCGCGTACGCTTTATCTTGTTACCAGAGCGATAGAGAGGAATTAATTAAGTCCTCCAAATGGGAACCGAATCCACTACAGTCGCTTTACAGGGTTGTCAAGAGGTAGTCCGAGTAGTAAAACACTGCGGTCACCACTTTTTAACTAATTTTCGAGACGTTTGCATGCTGACTTACAAAGCACAACGCCGCGCTGTGTATTGTTGAATATTGGTATTTTCATACATGACATACCTACTCATTTATGACAACAAACGATCCTTATCGTATCTTAATAAAAGATTTAGCAATTAGTATGGTTTTTTCATATTATTTGAGTATAGAAAAAAACGTACAAAACATAAATAATTACATAATAAGACAAAGTAGCAAATTCAAACAATTAATCGTCTAGTCATACAAAATATTGCTATTACATTACATCGTCGAGGTCGTCGTGACGCAGATTAATGTGACTGTTGGTCGATAGGTTCGATTCCAACTCATGGGAATTAAATATTTAATATTGTTATTTCTTCGCTCTGGCAACGAGGCAAAGCGAGGCGTTGAGTTCCGCCACTTAACGCCCCTAGAACTCGGCGGAAAGTAGGGGACGGAAGCTTTAACACTAGGTTCCCAGGTTCCCTCTACATACCCTGTTGCATTCAGGATACAGCGTGAAGTTTAAAGAAAAAAAGTAACATCATGTAAGAAAACAAAAAAAATGAGGTGTGTGTATGAATCATCCGTAGACCGTAGACAATAACCTCTCGTTTCGTCTGGTGGTTCTAATTCACTTCCTACTTTATCTATTTGGAAGTGTCATTGACCATTACATTAATATATTATAATATAATTATATATGTATATCGTATATTTAATGTAAATTACATCCGCGTGTGTTGATAAGAAAGCTTTGTTTTGTTATTGCTACGGATGTATATTTTATCATATTGTTTAAATATATTATATTGATAGGTAGCATTAAAACTGGCCTCATCATAAACGCGATGGTTGTATGTTCGATTCTCACTTGGATTTTTTTAATGTTTAAATTATTCTCGTTTCCCGCTTACCCCTATATACCAGACGGGCACAATACGCGGCGTTGTATTCCGCAATTTAACACGCAATGCCTTTTGGAGGAATGCGGAAACCGAGTGACGTGTAATAATAATAAATAAATAAAAACATTAATTAAATATTGATATTATTTCAAATTCGAAATTTTTGTAAAGGGATACTGATAATTTTACAGAAAAGCTTAATAAAAACCAACAAACTTTGCCCCCCCCCAAATCCCCAACGATAGTACTATAAAATGTAGTTTAAAAATTAATTAATCATAATTAAGAAGATACAAAAAGTAATAATGGAGCCAGTATAAAGCACTTGCGGTATTCCATATACCTAGTGAACACAATGCTCAAATAACGAATATCATAACAAAACGACACGTTGAAATCCCGTTAAGACCAAAAAAAAACTGAAATATCATTAACAAAAATAAAAAAGATATAAAAAATGTAATTTACTTATCTTAAATACATAATAATGAGTGATTCACACCACAATTACACCATTTTAATTTAATTTTCTTTGCATATATATAGTCATAAAATTTAAATAATTCTATATTGTATTTATTGCATTGAATAAATTAAATTTACAACAGCGATAAATATTTTCATTTATCGCTGTTTCCAGGTACCCTCTGCCTACCCTGCTATGTGCAGGATACAGCTAAATACTAAAAAAAAATTATAGAGGCCGCCGTGGCGCACTATACTCGTATAGCACAATATGTGACTGCAAACACTTCGGTTTTTGGTTCGATTCTCACTTGGGGAATTGATTATTTTCATTTCCTCACACTGCTAACAAGACAAGCGCGCGGCGTTAAGCTCAGTCACTCAACAGGCAACGGAAGTGTCTTAACAGTAGGTTCACTCTGCCTAACCCGCTACATGTGCGATAAAAATGTCTACATGTATGTAGGTTCCCAAATAAAAAGTAGGTAGTTCTACAACGATTTCGCTCACTCGAAGGCACTGCACATAAATGGCAGAATCATCTGTGCGTTATTAACCCAAATTTACATATATTTTAAATATAAATTGAGGCCGTCGTGGCTCTGAGGCACAAGGCAAAAAATCCCCTAATCGAAACACAAAATTATAGAACTACTTCCCAATAAAAATATATATATATATAACCAACAAAAAAAAATCTCCAATCATTCGTCTATTAAATAACATTTACGTCTTGACGTTACATATATTAAAACGAAACGGCTCAAAACGCAACGCGACCGAGCCACACCCGACAAGTGGGCAAGCAGGCCACCAGGTTACCGGGTGCCTAGAACGCCTAGACTGTCTGAGACTAGAAACGTGGCATACATACGCGACCAAATAGATATATACTATTATAAATCAAGACGTAGTAGGTATTCAGTGGCCAAATATGTTTTTATTGATCGCTCAATTAAAATACATCTGAGAATGTTTGAAATTGAGGCCGTTATGGTGCAATGAGACAGGGTCTGATTGGGAAGGCTTCGGTTGTAAGTTTGAATCTCACTAACAAAAACCGAACAAAGCGCAGCGTTAAGTTCTACCACTCAACTTACAACGTATCGAAAAAACACGGATTGTCTTAATACTATGTTCCCTCTGCCTCCTCTGCGGAAATAAGTCTAAAGTTGAAAACGAAATTTTGAAATTTTCAAGACATAATAAAAATCATTTATACATTGTATATAAAATGTATATCATCGGACTATGGAAGCAATAAATAAATCAATAAAACGAAATAAATGTAGGCTAATTATATGTAAAATTATATAAATTGATAATAAAAACTACAAAAATATCTACAAGAACCCATAATAATTACAGTGATAAAACGCCACAATTACAAATACCTATCTTATCATTTAAATGAAAAATTATATAATATAGCTATTAATTATATTTATTATAAAATTATATTTTAATAACAATTTTCAGTCAAACGATAATAACAGAGAGTCGGGAGAACCTCGTGTTATACATTGAGTTTGATTGTAACCGCGAAGGTTGTATTGTTTAAGTAAGCAGGGCCTCTTCTCTTGTCGTCAACCGGACATTACAAAGCTAAGTACTAAATTGTTACTTTTTAAGTATTAAGTTATTATATGTTCCTCTTTGCTGGTTAAGTAAATAAATTGTTAATTAAAATTATACTATCAATACTTGTATAATATATAAATCTATATAAATTTGTTATGTACTTAAATAAATAATGGTTGATATCATAAACTTATTTTCTTTTAATTTTGTGTTGTATTACCCTCTATACTGATAAATATAATAAATATATGAATTTCATAACTTCTTTTACTTCTAGAACCCTAAATTGCTATTTCAATTCTTTATAATTAAAATTCTAAGCTCTATAATAACATAATTCTAACACATGCATTACTGTTACTTCTCCGCTCTGGTAACAATACAAAGCACGGCGTTGAGTTCCGCCACTTATCACGTAACAGCGTTATGTAAAAAAACAGTAAATTTCGTATCTAAGTGGCTCATTAGGGTGCCCTAGCGCCCTACATAGCGATTGCAATGCAACGGAACTCTCTCGTAACCTTATGTAACCGACAACAAACGTATAAGGCAACCATTAGCACCGTTCTCAAATAAAATACTACGTTACAGTATGCACAAGAAATGCAGTCGAAGATTTCTATTTAATTACATATACTTTAATTGTACACTATTACTTCCGTACAAGTAATACCTAGTAGTAGTACTATATAGAACTAGAAGTAGTAGGGGCACAAGCGTGCGACTGTAAACGTGACAGGTTGTGGGTTCGAATCCCACTAGACTCGAGGAAAATCAAATATTTATTACTTTCATTTCCTCGCTCTACGCGAATGCTTGCAGAATTCGACGGAATACGGGGAAGTGTCAAAATAGGAACGGAGCGTCTTAATAATAGGGTCCCTTTGTCAACTCTGCTATATGCGGGATACAGCGTGAATCTTAACAAAAAGAAGTATTTAGTAAGCAAAGAAACCACAGTCACATTCTAGTTGTTTCACAGTATTTTCCATTGGAATCCATGTCAAAGTGCTGTAAACGTCTCGCGACTGGAAGCCTAGATTCCCTGTATGAAAAGAGAATAATGTATCTATTGTTTAAAGAAGAGCTGCTCTATTGACTTGAATCGGAGTAGTGCCTTAAGAAAGTGCAAATAACCTTATTTAGACAATATAAAAACGGTCATGGTAGTCAAAGTCGTTTTTGCACAGTGGTACAACGTGTGAATGACACGAGACGGTAGGCCCGATTCTCAATCGGAGGTATGAATTATTCAATAATTTTATTTCCTTGCTCTAATATCAAAACAAAGCAAGACGCTGAGTTCCACAACTCAACACGCCATCGGCAGAAAAAGAGGTGTACCCTGCTATATGCGGGATATAGCGTGAAACTAAAAGAAGTGTTAACACTATAAGTTATCCAGTTAGTTATAAAGCGTGAAATAGTCATACATTTCAAAATATTAACACTTCGAATTGCAAGTTAAATGCAAGTAGCATGCAATGCCTATTTTACATAAACAAAAAAATTAGGTAATTGTATTTAAAAATGCAGTTAAAATGACAAAAAAAATCTTGACCAAGCCACTCCATTGAATGTATTGATAAAAATTATGAATGTCATGTGCGCGGAGCAAAATACAAAAACATAAGAGAGTGTGGCGCAGCAGTCACTACCTACGGTGGTCAATTGACATTACCGAGATTACTTGCAACGCTACTGTCCAATATAGAATGACGAGCTGAAGAAAAAATAAATAATACATTTGTCGGAATAATGTCGAGGCAAGGTGCGGCGTTGAGATCCGCCACTCAACACGCAATGCCTGGAGGAATTTGGCGGAAAGTGGGAAACGGAGAGTCTTAACACTAGGTTAACTATGCCTACTGAAGCTGTTTTATTTATTTATTTATTTTATGTCTAATAGTTTGTAGGTTGTAGGTTAATATAGAGGTTATAATTTATGTGAAAAATTTTATAATATAGTCTACATCTTCAACAAAAGTTTAGTTACTCAACTTATATAAATCCCGCATTCCATCTATAATTGTTTTATTATTAGATTGATTAGATTGATTATACAATTTATACATTCAATCATTTTTCATAATTTTGGTAAAGCACTACGTGCTTGAAAGGATGAAATCCGCAACAAGAGCGCCCTCCTCGGAGCTCTAACCTAGACTTGGGGTTGTAAACAGAACTAAACAGAAATAAACTAAACTGAATTATTTTAACTTTACATTTTCTCGAAAACTATACGTCCAAATTACATGCTATAAAAGATAAAGCTTATCTTCATAAATCTTCCTTAATTATAGAATTATTTCCGCTCGTAAGATTGTCAAATAACAAACGGTGAAATATCACCTTGCAAGTTTTAATTATTTTTTTGTCACGAAATGCTTTATTGTGACTTATTTATAAAAGATAGACATAGGATGTCCAGGACTTTATTTTAAAACTAATGAAGCTAACTAAGTTTAACTATTTCTGCAGCGCACGCGGTTAAAGTAATACGATGGCGTTCCTAATTACTGTTATTTTGTTATTTAAGACTAACTAAGATATAAACCGTAATGTTATATAGCACTCCTCAAGAATGTAGTTTTCATAAAAAAAAATCCGACCAGTAGTTCTAGAGATCTTAGCATTTAGACCAACAAACAGACAAACTCTTCCGCTTTTATTATATTAGTACAGATATTATATCGATAACTTAAAAGAACTATCTAAACCTTGAGAGTGCAAATTAATTATATTAAATCTAATACACTTAACTCGATCTACTTAAGACTATGAACACGGATATTTTTGTATGCAAATTCTTACCCGCTGTATATTTGGCGATGCGGGTTGCGGAAGCAATAAGTCAAATATAGAAAACCACTATTATTACTACTTGCCGGATGAGTTATTGAAAAGTCCACATCGATAAGCAAAATTGAAAATTAATAATAATATCTTAGGCCTTAAAGTGTTTTATAACGTTTTTAGATATAACATTCAAAATTAAAAAGACTATTCATCGTCAACGTAATGTAGCAGGTCCATGTAGAAACTAGGCATTCTGTAGTATGTACCACGACCTCTCTAATGTGAACTATTAATTTCGCTATAACTTGGTGATCCAGAGGCAACAAACAACACTGAATAATAATCATAGTTATCCTACGTCAATCCTAGTGTGGGACAGAAATTGATTTTTCCAAATAGGTTCTACTATTTTTCCGCTATTAAATAAGCAACTTAAAAAAAGCTCGTTTATATATTTCCGAATATAGCAAGGTGAACTAGTACCACTCTGTTCCCCTACTACCATTTCTTCCGATATTATCGAGCAGCGGAACTCAACTACGCACAAAAAAATTGCAAATTCATAAAATTACCTAAATACATATATGTACCAGCCCACAAAAGAGCATCACTGCGCTGTAGTTCATATAATAACAATTGCGCTAATAGAATTCAGATCGTCGTCCATTTCGCAATCGGCCAGAACGTATTTGCAACCTATTTAACTGGTGCATATTGATAAGCTAGCGTAGATATCGTTGCTCCGATTGACATTTGTTTTCAACCTACATAGGTTCGAGAGAGTGTTGGCATATTGTCAAATAATAATCGCCGCTGATAAGGTAACTGTTAAAATACATATTGATTATAAAATAAAACGTCCCTCAAATTTTGTTTGTTTTTATTTCGCTACGGATATATGTAAAAATTCCCCAAAGTATACCAAACAACCAAGTATACCTAAGTGCGCCTCCGTACCATGTATACCTAATATAAGTACTGACATATATCTGTGACCGTAACTAGGAAAGTAGGCAACGGAATGTTTTGACACTAGGTTCCCAAGTCTCTGTTCCTCTCTCTCTCTCTCTGTCTCTGCCTATCCTGCTATGTGCGGGATGATAAAAAAATATTTGTACAATGTACACACATATTATATTTGTTTTGATCATATCCGTTCGACCGGAGGTGTCGAACCAAACGAGTCATACACCACATTTGCAATCCGCATGAATGCACATTGTGAGCTATTCCTGGAAGCCCAATGTACCTACTTTAAAATACTTCAAATGATTTATAAATTAATACCTATACATAACATGTCTTATTTTAATGTCTGGATATCGATTTAATTCTAAGAAAGGTGTTACATTAAAATTATTTTCGTTTATGTCTGGATAAGCTATTCTTTGTTTTTGTTAAATTATCAAGTAGCAAGTAATTTACGTCCATAATTTTGAACATGTCACCCATGACAAATAATTGGTTAGATAACGGTCTATCGTGAGCAGTGAGACAACGTTTGACTTTAAACGCGTTCTCGTTGACTAGTAATACAATGCGCGGCGTTGACTTTCGCCACTTAACATGTCGTCACGTCATTGACGTCACGTATGACGTCAATGTCATCCATCAATTTAGGCGAAAAACTAATTGTCTTGTTACTAGATCCTCTGTGCTTACCGTACTTACTATATACTCTTCAGAAGTTACTAGAAAACCGCTCGAGTTTAGGCATATCTAATATATTATTTATAACTCGGAAGCACAGTATGAAAATTTAATTAATTATTTTTTTACCGTATATTATACCTATACACATATTATTATTTTGAGGTAAACGTGAACTTCACTTAACAATTCAAATTGACTTACAATGAGTCACAAAATTTGAGCTGCTCAGACCATGTATAGTTTAACTGCATTACCTGAAAATAGAAATATTATATGAAATACTTACCATAGTAAAGTAAAATTATATATATTGCGCACTACAAATATAAATTCATAATAAATATTAAGCATCTTTTGTGGCAGATTAGAAAATAAATATTTTTTATATAATATTTAGATGACAAATAATTATATTGAGGCCGTCGTGGCATAACACCAGTGTGTGACTGCGCGACGGTTGTGGGTTTGATTCCTATTCACTGTTATGGAGGCCATACACATTAGGCGTACACGCCTACTGGGGACTATGTACAGTGCCTACAGAACTACCATAGACGAGGATGATGTGAGCTGTACTTAGCTTAACACTTGTTCTGTAGAACAGAAAAAGAGATCGCCCTGAATGGTCTAAATGTTTTTTTTTGAAAAGAAAGTATTTCTCCCACGCAATTTTAATAAATGAATTAAGATTTACACCAATAGATTTCAAAAATTATTTATCAATAGATGGAAAACTTTATTTGAAACTATTAATAACTGAGAACTGTGGCAGGCAAGCTCGCTCGTTCTGGTCGCGCGTCAGCAACACGCGCTAAGATTTGCCTGTCGGTTATGCATGCAAGATTAAAAAATCATCGTGCAAAACCTAACGTGTATGACCTCCATAATAGATAATTTTCATCTTCATGCTCTAGTAACAAGTCAAAGCCCGGCGTTGAGGGCCGCCACTCAACACGCAGTGTCTTGAAAGTTTTTGCACAATTTATATAAAAGCTAATAATATGTTAATATCTAGATGGTGTATAAAGGTCTTGTTTACGTAACTGCGCGAAAGTGAAATCTCGTCTCTACAAAGCGTGCCTTAAGGGAGAGTAGAGCTGTCTTTCATACAATTTTTTTTTATTTTAAATTTTGCCAGAGCCAGGTAGCCAGAGAGAATGTAGTGAAAGATTTCTTTGTTTTTCTCTTTCCATTTAAATAAAGACAGGTGTAGTATTTATTTCAATGGAAAGTGAATTTGATTTGATCGAGGAAAACAGTCAGTATTTATACTACGTCAGTCAGTTTTTATGTATAGTTTAAATTATATATCTATGTATTTTATATAAATATTTATGTATATTATTTTTTAAATAAAATATTATTTATTTTAAAATATAAAAATCAACACGATTTTTTTCGAATATTTGCGGCGCGTGGGGAACCTACTATACGAGTATACGGGATACAGCATGAAGCTAAAAAACAAACTACTAAGCAAAAGTTATAGGTATACAAGTATTCACCATCAAGTATACAGGTTTAAAAGTTTTAAAATTGCAAACTTTCACCAATATCAGGTATGGAACTATGACATTCACAATATTTTTATTTATTTAATATTCTAATAGATTTATCGCTTCGCCTTAATCGTGCGTTGGTGAAATTCACCTTGAAAAGCGAAAGGAGCTGTCACGTATGTCATGAGAGACCAGTGTGAGAGGAAAGTTTCACATCTTTATGATGGTCATAAATAAAAGTGCGACAAGCTATCATATTTCTGAATTAAAATAGATTTAGTAATTTTGTGTTATTAACGTATTATTTTTATAATATTTAAGATGGAAGTTTCTTCTTATGGTTGGTTATATATATTTGGTTGGTATGGTATGATTCTTGTTATGGCAAGACATAGTGACGCAGTGGCAAAGCGGCTGACTGTAAACGCGACGTCCGTAGGTTCGGTCCCCGCTATATGCGGGATACGGGATAAATCCAAAAAATAATCTAATGAAAAAATTATATGAAACTTGAGGTTAGGTATATTTTCTTAAAAATCCTTTTTTTTTACTTTAATAGTAAGATTTAATTGTACTATTGAAGTTTTCTCTATATGATACCAAAACGGAAAAATATGGCTTAATTTTTGATATGAATGAATAGTGCAAAAATGTTTGTTCTCTTGTAATTTTAAATTGCTAATAAAGGTTTTATCAATAAAGGTGATTAATGATGATTATTGTTGGTGTCATGCGGAGAACAGTCTGTTTTTCATTTTCAATAGCTTGCCTTTTCCTCCTTGTATCCCCCTTCAGAATCCCTTCAGAATTGTATAGTAAAAAATTGTAAAAATATTATTATCCCTTACCACATCATAGAAATACCACACCATACCACATCATACAAATTAATCCACTTGTATCATTTGACCCAATAATTCCAACAGCGGGCCTAGTATGTTTTCGTTACATTATACATAATAATGTATCGAGTTTATCTAACCGGGTCTAGGTGAAATTCACCTTGAAAAGCGAAAGGGACTGTCGCGTGTTGGACCAGTTCGAGAAAAGAAAGCTGTACAGGCACTATGTGCTTAGATAATCGTATCAAGTTAACTTGAAAATTAAATTCGCTGTATCCCGTATTCATATCCCGTTTTTTAGTATATGGCGATCCGAGCGGACCAATTGAGCACTAAATAAAATTAGTTACATCCGGTTTTTTTTTAAAATGTAAGCAAATAATCTATATGTATATACATATATAAAACTCTTCCGTTATTGATTGACAGACTGGCATGAAGCCATTGTTAGCAGTACAAAAATGTGTATATTGGATTTAAAATTTACAAAATTACTAATTCCGAACTTACACCAAACTTGCAGCTGCGTTGGCGTTAGTACTTAAATACCGAAAGGATTACTCAAAACTCCTAAGAAACACACCAATAAAATTGAGGACGACGACTATAAGAAAACCATAAATTTACCTCCAATCAATAGGGAAAAATATTCCTCATCCTAAAATGTGACGTCAGTAGGTACTTACACAGTTAATAGAAATCTACAAATAAAGGTAAATTAAAACAATATGTATATAGGTGCGTTGCCGGGTTGGGCGCCGGAGCTCGGCATTACCTGATATTTTAAATGCCGGCGGTGGTAATGATCCGGCCGAGTCTGCCCTGCCTCTGACGTGACTCTACCACACGTACTTTAGTCGCCTCTTACGACACCACCAGTACCAGGATGATCCTATTCTAGGCCGGGATCACACGGCAAATATTATATATATTCGTTGTCTGTCTGTAGTAAATATTAGCTTCCTATATATTAATTAAATCGGTCAGTTTTAATTTTTTACAGTGCATATAGAAATGAAAAATATAAAAAAAACATATAAATGTATACGAAACTATCGTTTCCCAAGAAAGTATTTTTAAAAGTATGATTTTAGTCGTTATTAATCGCCTAAAGTTGTTAAGAATTGCCAATAAATAATAAAAGCGAAACGTTTCGCGACATTGACATATCTGCTCACTAAATATACCAAATATTCATGAACCGAAAGTGACACGGAAGCAAAGATACTTAGAAACGGACTTCTTTTTTTATATTACACACAAACATTTCATTTCAAATTTTATCAGGGTCAAGTGAGAGATTCTAGTGTTAAAACACTTCGTTATTCAATTATATAGACGTTGATTGTCGAATGGCGAAACTCAACGCCGCACTTTGATTTGTATCCAGAGCAAGGAAATGAAAATAATCATTAATCTAACGATAAAACTATTAATGTATATTTAATAAGTAATTTTTATTTATGTATATTTAATAAGTTCATTTCCTCGCTCTGGTACCGTCACCAGACAAAGCGCGGCGTTGAGTTCCGCCACACAACTCCAAAAAGCCTCCAGAATTTGACGGGAATGTGGGAAAGGAAGTTTCGTTTGCTAAATGTGAAGGGAGTGTCTTAACACTAGGTTCCCAAGCCCCCTCTGCCTACCCTGATGCGTGAGGGTTACAGCTTGAAGTTAAAAAAAATATATTCATTAATTGCAAAATTTCATATCGATCCTGTTTTCGAATAATTGCTGTTTAAATGTTAAAACTTTCGAATGGGTAAAACTAATCAAAGTTTACCAAAGTTTCACTTTCGTTGGCCTTTGATGGTGAAGCTTTAAAACACGAAAGCTCAGTACAAGGTCACTTCAGGGTTTCAAAGTTACTAGTACTTTGATTAATGTGTTGTTTTATTTTAATTGACCTTTAACAATGTGAATTATTTACATTTTATTGTAGCAATCATTCATATTTTGATCTTAATGAAATTCAAATAATTGTTTCTTTGTGTGGCTAGCTAGAAGGAAGACAGGCCAGTCGTGGCGCAGAGGCACAAACTTCGCGATAAGGGGGCGTGTAGCTCATTTTTTTTTAGATAGAAACTATTCATCGCACACCGCCATATTTTCAAAACATTGCAGCTTACAGTGGCGGAAGTCAACATCGCGCTTTGTCTTCTTATCATAGCGATGAAATAAAAATAACTCGTTCTTCCGGGTATCTAATCCAAAATTATGACTAATTTAAATTATAATTATGACTCAAAGTAAATGACAGCTTCAGTATTTCAATAAATAGTTTTATTAAATTTTGTACAGGTTGGAGGTAGAAAATATATATTACAAAAACAGCATTGATTGGTTTAAATAATATTGGTGTAAATAAATTACAGCTGGTCGAAGGTGAAAGTGTCAATTAAAATATCTAACGGTAATATTAAAACCAAAAAAATATTTCTTATAAACACTACTACATAACAGTCTAATATATAACAGTCAAAAAAATACTTAACTCATACGATCCTTGTGAGTTCGAAACGGAGGAAACACACATAGATGTCGTCGGCTTAGAGGGTAAAACCTGTTAACATCCTATTAAGCAAATTCTCAGGAGAGACAAAAGACCCTTTAAAAAATTATGAATATACGTATATTCAAAGGTTTTTACAGTTTCGAAAACTAAAATGTACTCTCGCAATACATAGATAGACAAAAATGGTGATCGTTTTCGAAACTTAACGCCGCACTTTATCATGTTTAGTATGGGATCGTACCTACACAATAATATTAAATGCAAGCAATATCAGTAATGTCAACAGCAAGAAGAGTGACGTCTTTTACGACACTCACTCTAAAACATAATAGGTACACAAAAAGACCACTGGGTTTTTACAAACAATATAATATAAACTTAAATAAACATAAAATGTATTATATAATAGCAATTAAATAATAACTGTAATTAAAATGATAACTTTAATGACAGCAATTGAAACTTCCATTTCGATCGCAACTGTCTTAAACGGCCGTAAATATATGAAATGAGTACAAAATTTAGGATGTAACTTTCACTTTAACGTTTCGTGACTTAGATAAATTGTTATTCATAATTCTTATGTTTAAATTGAACTTGCTCTCTTGACACCAATAAAGTCTTACCTATAACTGGTGAAGGAAAGGTGAGGTAAGGTATATGTCACAAGGGAGAAATTTATATTTTCATTTCGTCGCACTGGTGTCGAGGCAAAGTGTGGCGTTGAGTTCCGCCACTCAACACGAAGTGTCTCCAGAATTCCACTGAAAGTGGAGAACAGAGTATCTTAACACCAAGTTCCTTCTGCATACTCTGCTGTGTGCGGGATACAGCGTGGAGCTGATTAAATTACATTTTATAATTAATACCTCAGTGAAAATCGAACCCGACCAATCGAAACCGACATGCGACCATCGCATTGATAATCAGATAGATGGACACATAAATGTTATTTAAATATAACTAATATTTTTTAAATAGAATCAGCTTACATCAGAGCTAACAATAAAATCCAAATAATACGATCATTAATACACCATCAACTTCGTTAAACCGTACAAAAAAACATAAAACCTTTTTTCCAAGGTCATAAAAAATCTCTTTTACATAGTACAAGCATGAGTCATACGAAATCGCTACAATTTCTTACGCTTTACGATGACCACACTATATAATATTCAAATATTGTCAATCATCACCTTAGCGACTGACATTACGACACATAACCAATGGACGTCAGCGAAATCACGTTTTCTTATTGAAATTAACTGAAATAATAATTTTAAATGGTGTATAAGTGGATGTCATTTATAATGTATTTTCTAAATATAGGACGAAGGACAACGCAATTTTATTATATTTACAATACCATACTGGATGTAACATGAGTAAGAAAAGTGAAAATTAAAATATTGTCAAGATTTGGAGTTACCAGCTTGACACATAAAACTATTTGATAACCGTTTTCGTCATCCATCGAGAGAGAGCGATCCACTCGAAGAAATCTAGAATACACGAAAAAATAAGCCAGACAAAAAGACACAGAACAAAAAAAAATCTTCATTCCATTAAATTCAAATAAAAAAAACTATAAACAACAAATAAATCCAACAAAGCTTACGTTTTTGCTCTAAATATAGAACGGAACCCTAAAAACATGCCAAAACTTTCTATATCAAAATAGCACGACAAACAACAATTTATACATACACAGACAGAAATTAATTCGAACCTGATTTATACGTCGAGACAAAAAAAAATTGCAGCAGTGGGCGGCATGAATTATACCGTAACGGTAGACCGCGGGCCGTTATGCCGAGATGACTAACGATGCTGCCAGCCTGAGATTTTTAAGCCAATTTTAGCAATCACCGCTCTGTCTGGCTGCCTGTCGTTTTATTGCTGACGTTACTTGTAGCAACCGCATTTACGTAAATCGCAAAACTCCGTATCCATTTCGAAAAATTCTCCGTCAGCTCTCTCCTACACACCGACATCAACCTACAAGCCAAATTTCAGAGTTCTACGTTGCATTGCTCCAGCTGTCCTGTATTTATCAATCAACCAATAACGTAAGAGTTACCTATACAATTTTTTACAGGGAACCTGGGAACCTAGTATTAAGACACCCCGTTCTAATTAAGAAGATACTTGCGTTCCCCACTTTCCTTTGTATTCTGAAAGCATTGCGTGTTGATAGTATTCTGTTCTGAATAACTCTCAAACTGGACACTATTTTAATCTCATAATCGCGCTGACCGTAATTAGTCCAATTCGCAATAAAAAATAATTCCCTATAATACCTCTAACTGTTGCAACTCGCATACGGCTTAACTTTATTGGTATCACGCGGGAACAGTGTCTGACCTAATTACTTATATGTGTAGACTATAAAAACTGTATAAAGATAAAGTATTGAAATGAACTACTTTACTTTTCAGTTTTCGATGGAAATGTACGATCAACTAAGATGTACCGTTCGGCCATTTCTTCGGTGAAATACCGTCTAACGTCATATATCTCTAATTGCTAAGCTAATAAATAATTAAAAAAACAGGCCCAATAAATAGTTTCAAATATTTTTAACATTTTTTTAAAGTGTTATTCCACACTTAGGAAAGCGCCTGGTCGGTT
>DVQK01000096.1:0-15459 GCA_018231685.1 Heliconius clysonymus
TAGTATCCCTTTCCAAATAGTTTAGAATCATATAGACGATGTGTGTTTTTAACGTTTTTTTTTTTAAAAACGTTACCCACTTCCGATTTCTAACAATATAATATAAATTATATTCTTTGGGGCCAGTCGTGGCGCAGGGGCAACGCAATAGGTTGTGGGTTCGATTCCCACTCGAGGAAATGAAATATTTCATATTTTCGTTTCTTCGCTCTGGTGACAAGGCAAAGCCGGCATTGATTGCTGCTAGCCCGGAGTTCAATTATGTCGTATTTTTGTTACTTTTATTCGGCCAATTCCAACTAGGATCGATTGTTAAATAAGTTATTTATTTTGACTTTGTGTTATAATTATCTAGTAAAGATTGTTTGTATTAAAAGATGTAAAAGACCATATACTAAAAGTAGTACAGTAAGGTTGACGAGTCGTGGTCGTCGTTAAGTTAGACTTTCTGAACTTTTATGCATGGTACACTTGGGAAAAAAACTTTACTAACTTAAGGGCGGCAACAACTCGTCAACTCTACTGGAACGCGAGGAAATGTTTGCATTTAAAATATTTTCGTCTGGTAATAAGTATTTTTATCTAGTTGTATTTTATCACAAAACATTTTAATATAGATCGACTTAACTATACTGATTACTAATTCAAAATATGAAAAACTTTATAAAATATATGTAAATAATACTAATTTAGATCAAATTTTAATTACTTTTAAGAACAAACAAGATTTTATCTTTACACTTCTAGTGTTACACTTCCTAGATAAGGCTTATTGAAAACTTGTTTTGAATTCTACATAATAACATAGGACTTTTTTAGAGAAAAGTTAGTGTGGTGATAAGTATAATTGGTTACATTTATATGTTGCACCTTTGAATCATAATAAATATGAGGTGGGTATAAATGTGACAGTTGTGAGTTCAATTCTCAATTGGGGTATTGAAAAACATACGCCGATATGCATTGTAAGATAAGTACCTAATATTAGGTTCCCTCTGCCTACTCTGCTATGAATGTGATACAATGTGAAGCTAAGAAAAACGTCACAATATCTTTTAATAAATATTAGCTTTATAATAAAATCATTGGTTAATAAGTAAATATACATTGATATTAATCAAATAAAGAAGTTGTTATAACATTATTAGTTATCAACAATCCTTAGACATTCTTTTTGATTATGTCTTAATATTACAATAAACATGCAATTGAGTCACAAGATTTACTTTGTTCAAGCAAACATGAGATAATACAATTCTTTTCTGCTCCACTTTATCCTGCATTTACAAATTCGAGATATTACATAGTATTGAGTTCCAATACGGGATGGTGTCTAAGTGTAAATATGAAGGTTATGAGGTCAAGTTCAACTTGGGGGAAATGAAGTATTTCAACTTTCTTGCTATCATAAAACAAAAAATATTGTAAATATAACAAAATTACCTTAAATATAAAATAAACTTACAATCATTGCATATATGTAAATAAATTACATTTTTCATTACACCATATTGTAAAAGTAGTAAGGAAAATGCACTAAAGTACTTTAATATTATTGAATTACAAGGCTTGTATAATGATGCACTTTGTACTGCAAGTCATTGTTGGCACATATGTAACATGATATGTTCATAAAAACAAATACAAGGTTGATTTTATCTGTATATTGGTTTTAATTCATACTAATTACCTTCAATTTAACAATTCGTAAAGTGTTACTATTTATGTTACAAACAGTTTTGCTCTTTTCTTATTGAATTTTGTGATTTGTAAACTTCTTATCATGTTTTAAAAAAACTTGAACCTGCACCTCTTGAATATTGTCCAAGTGCTCTACCCACTAAGCCATATGTTTTAAATAAGAATTCATATTCTTATAGGTTTGTCACAACTTATTGTATGACTTTAATTTCAAATACCTTTTCTAAAATATTTTTTTTCAGTGTGGAATATCACTTGAAAAATTATGTTAGAATTTATTTATCGTTTACTCAATTTAAAACTATTTCAACAACATTTATATTATATGTATATAAAGTATACTGGCCCAAAATATTTTATATTGACAAAAGTTGTTGCATAATAATTATCAAGTAGGTATTTAACCTTAACTGTTATATTAATGTTTATAATTAAATTAACATGATGATTAATGACATGTAAATAAAAATTGTATTATTTATTTAGGCAGGGTAAGATCTAGTAAAACAAAAAAACTTACTCTCTCTACCATTATAAAGATTGTGAGCCCAAACTATAGCTAATACGGAGGAGGCAGTCATGGTCACGATCTGCCATGGTTCCTTCCCTTCAAAGAACTTATTCACGGCTTTTAGAGGCTGCGGACGTTCACTCATATCTATAGTACAATATATAAAAAATATTAATGCAACAAATATAAGTAAATATTATCTTTTTTTTAGATTTGTGACACTTTAATGTCTACAGATTTTTTTTTATATCTACTTTGTTTTCATTTTAGCAAAATTAATATAAACTAAATATTATATTCGCAAATAACTAGAATATCTAAAATTCTCTAAAAAAAAATCTAGCACCTTAAAGAAAAATTTGTCAAGGAAAAAAGTATTATTTTACACTCACTTGCTCACACTTTAAAAAATATTTTAATTAAATAAAGATTTTATCACAACTATTAGTTTTTTCTAATTCCCGATCAATTATATTACAAACATAACACTATCAATAAGTTATCTCAAGATTATCTTTAAAAATATGTACAGTATATTAAGTCCACACTCATATTATTATTATTTTTCTTACGTAGTAATTAAAACAATGGAATTATCGAATCCGCGTACAAACTACAAATGTCAAGTGATAAGAATAAATTGATACTACCATAGACAATAAAGTGTAGATCAAGGAACATAGTATCTCTACAGAGACTAGACTTAAACATAGATTAATTACAAACTTTATGTTATTTGTTTGTGTCTAACATCTAGTAACATCAAGTCTAACATCTGTAGAGATAATTTAATGCAATTGGCTTCACTAGTGGCACATCACAATTATTATTTTTTTATTTGAATTACTTTTGTGATTAAACTACATTATCATTTTTAAGCTTCTTAAAATATATTAAATTTGTTCTAAGTTTTTTCTATCCTATTATAATTTAATTTTAATTTCCATTTTGTCTTACATACTTTTAATCACTTCACTACACATTTAACAATGACAATTCATGGTGTTATGCTTTTGACTTTAAATTTTTGACGTCAAAAGCAAAACAACATGAATTGGCATTGCCAAATGTCAATTGTTAAATTTGTTTAGTTTCTGAAACATATTTAAAAAAATTAAGCTAGTATTGACGTAAAATTTTTGAATATAAGATTTACTGCTTAACAATTAAGAGCAATGGCTGAATCCCCAAAAGATAGCGAAAATCCTCTAAACATCGATGGAAGTAGTTTTAATTCAGAAATGTATTTAGATTGTCTTTTAAAATGTGCTACACTCAGGCAAGTGATGGACAAAGAAGCTGAAGTTGTAACACAAAGTCAATATTTACAATCTGAAATGCAGACCTTAGTTTACGAAAATTACAATAAATTTATTTCAGCAACGGAAACTGTGCGAAAAATGCGATCTGACTTTCAAATAATGCAAGAAGAGATGAATAAACTCAGTGAAAATATAAATAATATAACTGCATTTAGTTCTAAAATATCTGATAATCTAAAGGATAGTGGAAATACAGTAAACAGATTATGTAGCACTCGGCAGCTGCTGGATAAATTACAATTTGTTTTTTTACTGCCTTCTCAATTGAACAAAGCTGTGCAAGAAAATAGATATGTTGATGCAGTCAATGATTACACACGTGCCCAAAGAGTTTTACAAAAATATGGAAACCAGCCCTCTTTTCAGAGTATTCAAACAGAATGTTCTGAAATAATATGTGATTTAAAAAAAACTTTACATGAAAGAATTCTTAATCCTGATACTTCTGCATCAGAATTAGCTGAAAGTGTAGGCTTGTTACGACAGTTACAGGAAACTGATTCCTCATTGCAGGATATATTTTTAACCTGTGCTGAAGGTCGCTTGAATCAACATTTAAAAAACCTACATTCTATTGTTGACAGTTCAGATATATTAGAATGGGTAGAGAAATGCAATAATACTCTACTGGCTGACTTAGGTATTGTAATTTCATGCTACCATGATATATTTCAAGACAAGGAAAATGTTAATCTTCCAGAATTTGCTGATAAAGTCATGAGTCAAGTTTTTAATCTCTTTGAAAATGTTGTCAAAAAACCTGAAAATATTGGCACAGAAATATTGATTAGGGGATTGGATAAATTCTTCAGGAAATTACAAGCTATGTCTGAAATCATCTTGAGTGATTCTGTTTCTAATAAAGCTTTAGATGTTGTAATACAATGTATAAATCATAAGGCCACTGTGCAATATCAATCTATTCAGACACAATTTAAAGAAAATTTAATGAGAATAAGGCAGTCGCTTGCCAGTAAAGGTACTGAAAGCATAGATCTTAAAGATATCTTGAACTCATTGCAAATTCACTTAATGCAAAAAGTACAAGCTTCTCTATTAGATTTAATGGCATTCCTCCAAAATAAACTATCTTTTGGACTAAAAGTTTGGTGTGGAAAGGCCGTAGCAGATGCATGTTGGACAGTGATCTCTGAAACTTTGATCAATCTATCTGACATGGTTAAAAACTTAGCCTCTTTCCAGACATCTAATAACATTCCATTTGAACTGCTACTAATATTAGCAAAACTATGTCTTGAAATGCAAGACAATGGAGTGACTACATTACATAATCATTTATTAAAATTACTAGAAGAATCAGCACCAGGGCTAACTATGGATAAGAAGGATACTAGCACTATTATGGTTAATTTATCAACTGCTGCCCAAACTGCATTAGATTCGGAAGTTGTATTTATTGGGCAGACTGCAGCTCAAATGCTAAGAGTTTCTGTTTTAGCCCGAGATTGGTTAAGAGCACCAGAGCCGAGAGGTCCTAGGGCAGTATGTAGAAGAGTAGTGGAAACTCTTGCTAGTGCAGACAGTGCGGCTTCGCAATTATTCCCGACTAGTGTAAAACCATCAAGTGATTCAAGTCGAAGGACCATATGGTCTCGAGCTCCTTCATCGTTCTCACCAATAAACAGAATATTCTCAGAACGGATTGAAGTATTTAGTCCGGCTGGTGCTGACAGGGCAGCATTGTCAAATGGAGCTTTAAAAGTCGCATTAAAATCATTAGTAGAATGCGTTAGATTACGCACTTTCAGTCGTCATGGCTTACAACAATTGCAAGTTGACGTACATTTTCTTCAACAGAGATTGTCGTGCATGGGAAATGATGAAAGGTTATTGAACGCATTATTGGAGGATGCGCTCGCATCCGCTCAGATACGGTGCGTCGATCCACAATTAATGGAGCCCAGTATTGTTGATATTATTTGTGAAAGAGGTTAAGTTTAGTGTAAAATAATGGATCGCACCTGTACTAATAATTGTAGAGCTAAAGAATTTGTTGGGTTGCACGCGCTAATCTCAGGAACTACTGATTTGAATTGTAAAATAAAATGAGAAAGTATTATTATATCACGATAATCAATTCAATGGTTTACATAGTACTTGCGGTTAGAATTAACGCGCGTACTTAATAGCCAGAAAAATGCAGCAAATAATATCTGTATAAATGAATGTTCTATATTACATAATGAAAACAATGTATGAATGTAATTATTTATTGTCAAAAATTACTACAAATTATATCTCTTACAACATACACAACACAGAATATTTTATTAATAAAACACCATTTAACTATGAAACTTTAAAGTAAACAGCACATTTTATGACATTATAACCCATCAATGAAAATTTCATATTAAAAATAATTATATCATCTACATATATAAAATCTATGTTAAATGCTTAATCATTTTAAAAGACACTACTCTTTATTCTAATAACATAAATTTGTTAGTCACGAGAATAGAATAAACATTATCAATTAAAATTAAAAACAGTATATATTATTACCATTATAAACATTTTTTTATGTTGGTCGATTTTAGAAAACCAAGAAGGGTTAAGAGTTGCTACCGTGTGGTCAATTGTATTTCCTATTCAACATGTTTATATTATGAGTCCCAAAATACAACTTCGTTTATAATCTACTTTATATATTAAAATCATTCATATGTAGGGTTTAACCCTTAAACGGGCAGTACACCAAATCAATTTATTTCATAATTTATGTTTGGCTTTAAATTTCTAATGTCCTACTAGATAATACTATTTATACAATTAATTAATATATTACTGTAACAAACGAAAGATAATTAATATATTTCCCTTTGCAAAACTAATATATTACTTTTGCAAGTTTAGATTTATTGATTGCTTTGGGAAGAAAATATTTTCCAGTATCCGATTAAGGGTTAAGTCTATAAGATGAATTTAGATCTTTACTAACCTAATAGACTACGAAGCATTTGAGTACTTTCTGAAGGGAAGCTCCATTATTTGCTATAAAATAGCAAATTTCACAATACCTCCAAAAAATAACATAACATATTTTTTAAGCTCTTGACATCTCAACTTATGATCGATACATCACATATACAAAACGAAAATTCCGATATGTCTATTTTATGTGCAAAATTTTACCCTGGACTTTCAAAATCGTCTCGATATTTATTCATTTAATAATTTTAAGATAATGTTTTTGTTTATTTTCTTATAAAAATTTCACACTTTTTGTAGAGTGGGCAAATTCGAATCATTGTTTTAGGACTAACAACTCTTATTAATTTAATCTGTCATTGATTGCTCTACATTTATTTTTAATATTTATGAGATTGTGCATTAAAACTAAAAACAGGGGCTAGTGTTGCCAATCACTTTTTAAAACTCACACACAAAGTCTTTTAGTCATGTTTTCCAACAACATCAATGTTAATAAATTTCCAAAATTTGGTTAAGTACAATCGGAAGCCAATTTTTATCACAATTTAATCATCAGCACATATGGCAACACCAACATAAACTTATTCATTAAAAATGTAGAGATCTAATCAAGAAAGTCAATGAAATTAAAGTTGAAAGTAAAATTAGCACTAGCCTTGCTTGTTAGAAGGCCTTAATGGTAACAAAGTGGACTTGTTATTCGAAATGGTAGTTTCAGTATATCATTATTATTTTATATATTTTCTCATGAAACAGACATTTATGTTAAACTACTACAAATGTCATATGTTAACTAAAAATACATGTCTAAGGCCGATGTTGATGTATATATTTATTTTATAAAAAAAAAGTGTAAATTAGTATACACATAAAAGTTTCAACATTTTATGAATATACAACAATTTGATTTTTTTTTTTTGGTATACAAATTCAAAAGTTATATTATAAAATATTTTCCATTAAAAAAAAACATTGAATTATAATTTAAAATTCAATATTTCAGTACGAAATAGTAAATTTTAATCAAAATATTAGTGACCATTTTGTTTGTGCAGCATCTTAAAATACACAACAGTTAAATTAAAGCTGCACTGCATTAAAGAAACTAAAACGGCTTTTAAACTTTAGAGGTCGTTCAAGTATTACGTAAGCACTAAAGGGGGGCGGGGGTTTTTGGGTTTGCTTATTTTAGACGTGTTCAATGAAATATTTTTAAGAGGATTGCTTATTTTTGATGACATGGGGGGTGTCCCATAATTGCAAACTTGAACGGCCCCTTATACTGTATTCCGTATGTAGCAGGGTAGGCAGAGGTGACCAATATTAACACTTTGTTCCTCACATACGACCCAAATTTTCACGGGGCTCGATGCCGCGCTTTGTTTTGTTACCAGAGTGAAGTAATGAAAATAATTCCCGAGTGGGAATCGAATCAGTAACCGTCGCGTTTATAATCACACAATATGCTGCTGCGGCTGACACAACGGCCTCAATAGGATGTTACACTTAAACTAATAAAAAATATAAATAATTAATCTTTCACATATATCTATATCTAGAACAAATTGACAAAATATATACCTATATAATATGATTCTTAAGTCTGCAAATTTACATATAGACACCGATATAGACATAGCTAGGGTTTTATTATGATACTAACTAGGGGAACACCCTCATATAGACAATTTATTTATAAATATTCTAAAGTTCTTGCCCTAGCTACTTCTATGTGAAATAACGTTTCAAATCACGTTATAAATAATCTTTTTGGTGTTTTTAAACATGCCGAAATAGGAAAAATATGTATATTTATTAAACAATGGTCCGTTTGTTACATCATTGTGAGCGCTTGTGATGCGTGATTACATCTACATACTAGCGTCCCCTATTCTAATCTAGCCTTTCGTAAATATTCAGAAATCCCACATGCGTAGCCAGGAATAACCTATTTAGGCACTATAGAAATCACTTCACTTTATTTACGTCTCTGTTTAGTGGTAACAGGTTCAAAACCTGTCCACAAACCTAAAAGTTTAACATTGACGAGTGTTTACGTGCCACCCAACTACGCCATCAACTCCTCATCTCAGTCAACTTACCAAAATTACTTTTTTAACTTATCTACGATCTTTCTCATCTTGTCCGGTACGGGAACTCCCCTGTGCGTGGAACTCCTAAGCTTTTTGCCAACGAATTCAACATTTGGGGCATCACTAGCACTTTTTTCACTCGCACTTGACTTTGTAATAGGAGGTTTAGGTTTATTCAAGGTAATATTCGTTTTGAGCTTTTTTTGAACGGTTGTCTGTTTGGGTTTTACCCTCGGGGGGTCAGCCCTGGGAGGGGAAGGGGGTGGTGGAGAACGTCGTCGTCGTATCCGAGGGGGTGTATGCGCGAGGGTTGTATGTCTAGAAAGTAGTGCTGCACTACTGAACAACTGTCCGCAGTCACACCGGTGTTCGATCTCTGTTGTGCCTGTAATGTTGCGCAAACAATTACACATATTTACTTAAGCTTCATAGTTTTATTTTTTTTAGCTTCACATTGTATGCAGTATGACAGTATATTTTCAGTGTATGCAGAGGGAACTAAGAGTAAAGACAGTCCTTTCCTCCGTTCCTCACTTATCGCCAAAAATTCGAGATGTTGCGCGTGAGCGGCGTAATTAAATATCGTCATTTGTCTTGTTACTAGAGCGAGAAAATGAAAATAGTAGTATTTTGTATAGTATTTTGAAACTATGATTACTGCTTAACCTATTACATGCGGGATACAGCGTGAAGTTAATAATAAAAAAATAATAAACAATACTTACGCTTTTTGGTGTTATTCATGGGCGTAGCTATTTTATGCTTCCCTAGTGACTTTCTCTTTGCAATTCCACTGAGTGATTTCCGTTTGTCAGCCAACGTCTTTTTAACTTTTTTCTCCACATTTTCCACCTCATCTTTCTCTGATTTTGGGAATGAATATTTTACATCACTATCGTCAGAATCTATGGGCGATAATGGTTTTGCGACGGCCATCTTTAATTTTTTCTCAACAGCGAGAGAATTAATCGGCCGGGCTTCTATTGCCTTCGCTTTTAATCGCGGTATTTTCGGCGGATGTTGTAATGAAATTCTTCGTTTCATTAAGTCTTTCGAGTTAGGTCGTTCTATTTGCAGTGAATTACGTTTTTTGGCATTCACTTTCATAAATAATTTGCTTTCGGTGCTTTCTTCTCCTTTAAAATTTGGATTCAGCATGTATCGTATTTCATCTTCGTCTGTAGATTCTAAATGAGTCGCTTCGTCGACAACTGGAAGCGGGGCGTTTATAGATTTTTGTCGTTTAGTAACAGTTGCACTACTTTTTTCTTTTGACGGTGTTCTCTTTTTAGGCACAGGGCTATCAGAAATAGTAATTATATTCTTCACTTGTTCGATTTTTTTCATTTTAATTGGTGTTTCGCAATAGTTAAGATCAGTGTTTGCTTTTTCAGTTTCAGGGTTGCTTCTTTTTTCTGGTTTTATTTCTTTTTCGCTAGGTTTTCTCTCCGTGGAACTGTTCTTTCTTTCTATTTTATCTGCACTTTCTGTTTCTTTTTCAATGATAACTGGTGTTTTTTCTTTTACTATAACTTCCACATTTTCAGCTTTTAATAGTACAGTATCACAGATTTTTACTTCATCGTCTGGTTTGTTATATTCTTCATCACTTGGTTTATTAGATTCTTCATCTTTCGTATCATCGGTCATAGGCTCTTCTGTATCTGTAGTTTCTTTATTTTCAGTTTGTTTTGCTGCTTGTTTAGCTGCTGATTGTTTCTTTTTTCTTAAGCAAATGACAGTATGCTTGTTCAAAGAATGTTCATTAGGGAACACCATGTAGCAAAGAGAACACTCATGAATGATATCTTTAGTTGACAGTGAGCTCTTTACGCTCTTGTCATCCGACTTTTCAGAGCTAGTTTCTAAATGTTGATCTTTATGTTCCAAATAATCTTGTAGCTTTTTAAAAATTTTCTTACACTTATCACAATTATATGTTACTAGTTTATTAGTAATTTCATTGGAACTTTGTGTATTAGAACCTTTTTTGTTGATACCATCATGTGTTTCTCTGTGCTCTACGAGATGATGTAATTTTCTAAATGATTTGTCGCAAGGTTCACATCGAAAACCTGCACTGGTATCATCAGCATGTTTCGAACCGGATGGATTTTTCAATGGTTTATTGTCACGTTGCTCAGAAGAACTTTTTCTCAATGACCTATGACTCATTGAAGTCGGATTATGTATAATTCTATGCTGAACTAAGTGGTGAAGTTTTCTAAATTCTTTTTTACAAACTTCGCAACTAAAAACAGATCTACTTGTTGCCTGTTCTTCACTTTCCTGATTCCTAATCTCTTTTTTGTGCTGCAATTTGTGGTTCACTAAATATGATAGCTGTCTGAATGTTTTTCCACAGAATTCACAAGTTAGATTATTTGATCTACTAAAATGACTCTTCGTTTTTGTAATAGTTTTCTTGGCTTCTGGAACTTTTGATTTTTGTAAATTCTTTTCTATTCTCTCTTTCAATGGCGTATCATCAATTATTATGACATCTTCATTATCATTTATAGTTTTAGAAATTTTATAATTCGTTTTGCGACGTCTAACATTTTCTTCCTCATCGTCCGTAGTATCTGTATCACTATCTATCGATTTCATATCAGAGTCACGTGAATCATCTCGTCTATACCTTCTCGGACTTCTCTTATCAGAGTCAGATCTATTGGGAGAAGGGCCAGTGCAATGCTTAACATGTTTGAATACTACATTTTCAGACCTAAATAGTTTTGAACAAATTGGACAAACTATGTTTTCATTAATTTTGCCCATTGTCCAATTTTCTTTCACAATCTGCCCGTCACTGCTTTCATCTGAATCTGTGTAATTATCTAGTTCTTTCTTTGGAGGTTTTGCATCTATTAAGCGCGGTTTTTTCTGAGGACTAGGAACTTTGTTTCCTTCAGGTCCTGACTCAGGCAACGGGTATTTCCTTGGACGACCTCTACCTCTTTTAATAGGAGTAGTAACGGGACTATCCGTTGAACGAACACTTGATAAAGAGTTATTATGTTCCGATTGATTTTCAATTAATTCTGCCGCTTTAACTAAATTATCCAACGCAGATATAGCGACCGTATGATTTGTATACGTTTCGCTGACAATTTCAGGTTCCTTGACAGGGATTTTCAATGTTTCTTGTGAATTTGTAGTTTTATCTTCAATAACGTTGCGATTCAGTAAGTAATTTTTCTTTGGCACGAGACTCTTAGTTATTTTCTCACTCTTATCTTCTAATTTACGTTTCTTTTTAGGTGACGTTTCAATTCCTAAATCACTAGGCTCAATTAATTCTAATTCGGGTTCTTCAACGGGAGTCAACACTTGCTTTCTCTGATGTTTACTTTTCGATTTTGTATCATCTGTTCTTATTTCCAAATTAGATTCTACCACATCAGAATCAAGAGATTCAGAAGCACTATTTACTATATCAGGTTCAGATGTATTTTTTTTAGATGGTGACAAATCTTGGCCTTGCACATTCAGCTGTACAGAGGGGAACTCCATATTGGAATCCATATAAACCACTTGAACTGGTTTATCTTCTATTATCGGAATGGGGGATTCTAAGTGTTTCTTGGCAGTCAACGCAGACTGATATGCTATTTGAACTTTAGACTGATAATTTTTATTAATTGCATCTTCTTCATTTACAGTTTTCACGTTCGTAGGTATTTTACTCGATTGATTATGCCTCATTGCAATTTGTTGTTTATTAGTCGATTTTGCTTTTGACTCAGCCAGCATCATCTCATTCCTAGATAATTTTTTAACCGGTGGCTCCTTTTCGACTACAGTTTGTATAACATTATGAGGCTCTTTTCCATCAAAATTAACCGTCAATCGATTTTCGTAAGTTATGGAATTACGTCTAGCAAACTTGTCAAAATCCTTTTCCGTGATTATTGCTTCTTTTCTGTTTTCGGAAACTTTTTCTTTGCCTGACAACAAACACATTAGGTTTTGTCGGTTACCATCTATATCTCCCGTGATTGGTTCATGTTCTATAATTTCTTCATCCGAAGGTTCTTCTGCAACATTCTCTTTAATGTTTGGATGGTCTTTATTTTTAAATGGTATTAAACTGGGTATTTTGCTACTTTTAGTAACTTTAGTATCTTTTTTTGAGTACGTTGTATTATCATTATTGATGGTTTGTACGATTTCAGAATTCATTTTATCATCACTTGACATGCCGTGTAATTCGTTCATTTTCATTTCAATATCATCCATCGGAGCTTTAGAGTTTTCTTCTTGTTTATCTGATGTCGAAGATTTATCTGTTACTGCATCTAATGGCTTGCCAACAATTGGTCTGTTGATAATACCTTCAACAGTTATATCAATTAAATCTTGATTATTCATTAATGGAACAAAAATTTGTGATTCATCAGTTTGCACCTTTTTAGGTATAACTGGTTTCGGTTTAGTCAATGGTTGTTGTGTTTTTACCGTAACCTTCGGTTCCTGTATATTGGTTGGGGCATTATGATTTTTGTTTAAAAATACTGTTGATTCTTTCTTAGTATTTATTTTAGACGAACCAAAGTCACTTTTAGTATTTACAGTGGATGTTTGTCTTTGACTATCAATTTTCTTTAAAATATCTCTTCTATTTAAATCATTTGGTTGTTTCAATTGCTTGTTAGTATTAGTCGATGGTACTTTTGTTTCCTTTATTTTATTCAAAAACTCTTGTCTATTGGCTTCTGTCCATTTTCCAAAAGGGACAGCGCTGTTGTTATTAATATTTGATTTTGGGGCAGCCTTTTTTGGACCATCATTATTTTTTTCAACTTTATTTCTATCTACTAAAGATTTTATACAAATATTTTGATTGCTATGATTTTTAACTTCCGTTACATTAGAATCTTTACGTATCAAATTTACTTCTTTATCAACTGGACATGATGCATTATTTACCGCCTCTTTTAGAGACACAAATTGCTTTTCTTGTTTTAAATTGTATGGATTTGGTTTTTCTGGAACAACATTACAACTTTCCATTGAATTAACGATTTTATTATTCTTATTAGTTTCTGAATCGCTTTTTATGGCTTCAGCATCACATTTTTTTATTTCTGGAATAGATTTTTCAATTTCAAGTTCAGATTTTTTTATTTCAGGATCAGTTTTTCTAATTTCAAGATCTGATTGTTTAATTTGAGGATGAAATGTTCTAATTTCACAATCGGATTTCATAATACAAGAGTCAGATTTACTGATTTCAAGATTACATTTTTTAATATCAACTTCAGATTCGTTAGTTTCAACATGTACCTGAGATTTCGCTTTTATATCATCATTAAGATTATCTATATCAACACATTCATTATTGCTCTTAGGAGAAACTGACATTTTCCGAGAACTAACTATACAATCCTTTAAAGGTATTGGTAGTGGTAGTTGTTCAATACCACTATTATTAACATGAGGATCTATTTTGGCTACTTCAATTTTATCATTATTCTTATGTTTTGGAATGTTTATTATATTTTCATTGCCAGAGTCCTTGCCTCTCTCGTCATTTTTAGGTTTTTCATTTAAATGTTCATTTTCTTTTACGCTTTCTAACATACTATCCACAGTTTCTTTAGCGATTACTTTATTTTTATCTAAATCATCTAAAGTATTTTCTGTTTCCACTATACTGTCTGTAATATTTATAACTTCATCATCAATAACTAAATTCGATTCTTCAATGGAGTTTCTTAGTGATGAATCTTCATCAGATATATCAATCACTTCACAGTCTTGCAAATTAATATTCTTTTCTTTCTTAACTGTAGGTCCTTTAATGTGTTCTTCATTCCCTTTTTCGTTATCCACAATTATTACTTCATCTTTGAGTGAAGTACTATCTATTCCAATAATGTCTTCTTTTATGTTTTCCTTAACGAGCTCAGTTTTCTCATTTTTATTAACGTTGAGAACTTGAATTTCTTTACTTGCAATAACATCATCTTCTTCATTTTTCTGTTTTTCTGGATTTGGATTTAAGTTAATTTTATCATTTAATGTTATATCTTGAACAATCTCAACATTATCATTTTGTTTAGGACTTTTTTTAAATTGCTCAGTTGAGACATCTTTTAAATTATCTTCCAGATTATTTTTAGGTTCTTCTTTTGACAAAACAGTGTCCTGCTCTATTTTATCTCTAATTTCAAGAGATTCTTGACATTTAGTACTATCTTCGTTAGCAACTTCTGTTTCTGTACTTTTTCCGATATCCTTAGTATTTACGCTGATATCTAATTCCCTTATATCTTTTACATGTTCTTTAACAGCTTCAATTCCAAATATAGCATCTGGTTTAATTATTTCTATAGCATCTTTATTTTTTACGGATGTTTCGGACACTTTTTGTCTGCCGCTATCTGTGCAAACCTCTATAGTTTTTTTTACATTATCCGAATGTCTACTCGGATGCAATTGCTGGTCGACCATAACTTTTGTTAGCGGTATGCCCTCTTTATTTGGCGTAGAATGATATGTCATTGGAGTGAATGAGCCAATAACGGGTGACTTACGAGATTCATTAAATTTTTTCATTTTTCCATTTAAATTCAAATCAGATTTTGGTTCTGATAAAATATCAAGTGCAAGTTCAATGCTGACTTCATTGGCCAAGTTGTTTATATCATTTTTTGTTGCTACATTTATTTTATCACTTAATTTATTTGATGAAGGCTCATTTATCACTTTATTTATATCCTTAGTAGGCACATGAGATGTACTTTCAGCGTTTTGTGCTTCCTTGGAAATCTGAAAATAAGAAAAAAATATATAAAGACTACTATATTATTCTATTCTTCACATATAAGTATTAAGAAAATAACCAACCCCTTCTTTTGGAATTTCT